>OZ020267.1:154574139-154810950 GCA_963971225.1 Melieria omissa
AATTACGAAGAAAAGCGCGAACAAAAATTTTGCATAAAATGCACAAAGAGTACAAATAAATTAAATTAAAATTACATAAAGAAATGAAAAGCCTCAAATGTTTCCAATTTTCAAAACAAGCAAACAAACAAACAAACAGGAGTCACTGCTCTCTCATCGCTTTTTATCTAACAGTCGCCCAGACACTCCGCCGCCGCCGCCGGCTTAGCATATAAATCCACCACAACGCCTGTGGCGCTGCTCACCGCCGCGTGCCGTCGCCTGCCGTCTGCCCACACGCACTCGCACTCGCACTTCCGCTCGTTGTGCGGCGGCTTACTTTCGGCTGTGCGTTCCTTGTCGCATTGCTTTGTTGCGTTTTCACTGCTGATTTACGATTATTCTACGTTTTGTTGTACTCGTGGGCCGCGCCTGGTCACTTTCTGGGGCGACGCGGCGTGCCTGTGACATGGGTCAACACGCCGCACAGTGTCCTTGAAAATGTGCGCAGCATCTGCCCACGCGCTCATTTGCTTCTATTGAAGCGAATAAATTTGTGTCGGTATTGATTTTTCGAGCTCCGCCCCGCCACGTTCCGACAGCGCTGTCGCCGCGCCGTTCGGTGCTAAGTTTAATTAGCTTGGCACATGATTGGCACTTTTCACGACTCGAGTCTTGCCGCTGCCTGTTGCGGCATGTAGGCCGCTTAAATAATTAGTGGCAGCTAGTGGCGCAACTGCAAACTAAGAACGAACAAAAAACCTTCGAAATGAGCGATGTTTCGCTAATTAAAGTGATTAGCTTTACACGTCAGGAAGCGTTCGCGAAATTAAAGCGAAGATAGATGGCCGCCGTGTGACTGCACGTTTTTCAATTTATGTATTATTTCCTTTACGTATTATTTCATCTTTTAGCTTCCTTAAAGATTTTTCTTGCTTAGAAATGGTTCAAGAAACGATTAGATGCTCTCAAAAGTGAATAATTTGCAGAAGTGGCGAATTTGCAGAAATGTTTAAAAATCGAGAAAGAAGGACTGCCGAAACAAATCGTCGATGGTTTCAGTATGACTTGAATACTGAAAACCCAACAGTCACTGACGAAGCATGTTTTCAAGTCTTCTTCTAACCGATTTCCGGAGAAGATCGATGCTCTAAGGATACATTGAAAAAAGTACACATAGCTCCTTATGACTTATTTTATTGCAAGACTCTCTTTCGAAAGTTCCCAATAACTCATCGCAAAAAAATACAAGAAATAAATTTCACTTTAAACCGGATTCTCATAATAATCGGCTAAGCTTTTTTATTGCCCCATACCAACCGTTTATAGACAAATGGCAACATAACTTTCGAGACGGTAATAAAATATTTTCTAATGCATCCGCTGAGAATCACTTCTCGTCGACCATATCGCCGCAACATTTAAGCGCAAATTGTTCTCCTTCCTGGGTCCATGGCAGATATTCTTTCATTCCATTTCATTTTCATTTTATTTTATTTAATTTGACTTCATATTTTGCCGTCTTGTGCTGCTGATAAATCTTAATCTGCGCGCCTGCACGCTCGCTTATGAGGCCAGCGCCGGCCGTCTGATTGCATAATTCGGATTCCTTTGAACGCTGGCGCTGCCCGCGGGCGGGCCGACAGACATTAGCGGGCGGCGGCGGCAGGCGGTGAGCCACTTAAGCGGTGGCAGTGTTGACATGAATTGACATGAATTGATGTCGTGGGACAAATTTGCGCCTCGTCATCATCGTCAATCGGCCGGCCCGGCTGCAGCCGGCGGCGCAAGCGACCGCTACGAGCGGCGGGTAGCGGGCGGTGTTCGTAGTGCGATGACGGCACAAAATGCCTGCCGCTGTTTTAAAAAGTTAAAAGTCACTCAAAAATGATGAAAGCGACTTTGAGTGATTTGCTCCTTCCAAGGATACAAATCTTGTTGTTGGTATTCTTGCGTTCTCGATTTTTCCTTTGAGCGCATAGGCGGAAGTACCCTTTTCGTTCTTCCGCTGAGTGGTTGTACGTTTTTATGGTTGTTTTTCCTGTTGTCGTTGTTGTTGCTGTTGTTGTACGCGAAGTTTCGGCTTTTGCCGTATTAAGGCCGTTGAAGTTGATTGATAATGCAGTGGCTTTGACATGTGGCTTCTTTGTTGTTGTTGTTGTGATTGCTGTTTTTGCACTGATTCACTTTGAGCGAGTCAAAAGTGGTAGCAGAAATTAAATTTTTAAACGCAAAAAGCGCGACACGCTGACAGAAAAAAGGGCAGACCAGCGGCGGAGGGTGAGTGTGGGGGGAGCAGTGCTCAAGTGAAAGCAACAGTAGCGTAGGAAATTGTGGTCTTTTGGTTGGTGCCGCGTTAAGCGAGCGAAATTGATGAATTGCATTTCTGCGCTTGCAAATGCGGCGAAAGTGGTTGAAAGTATTTTTTCCTCGAAGCAAAAACAAAAATTCAATAAAATTGTGGCAGAGTGTGGGAAGTGTGTGAGAGGTTAAAGTGCGGTTTAAATTTATGTGCGAAGAAGGCAGCAGGTGTGCGTGTGTGCCGCAGCGGGAGGAAGGTGTAACGGGGTCAATTGCCTGCCGAGCAATTAGGGCGCTGCTTCTGTCGTGCCGAGTGTTGTTGCTGCCACATGTGAGTCGCTGTGATTGAGTTGGCTTTGAAGCGCTATTAGCCGTCTTAAAGCGGCTCGTAGAGTGCGCGACGCCCCGCTTCTCCTCGCCGCGCAGTTGCTATTTTGAGTGCTTGCTGGCAATTTTCGTCTTTCACGTAATTTTGTGATTTGTTTCGGTTTGGTTTCGGTGCCGGCGGAGATTCGAAGGCGGAAATTTGTGCACGTTTGTGTCACTTGTCATTTGCCGATGCTCGCATGTGTCTGTCTGTCTGTCTGTCAAGGAGGTAGTTTGGGCTTGTCGCACAGGCACGAACTGGCTGCGCATTGCTGACATGTGTTAGGCCGACTTTGGCGGCGGCGGCTGCAGCGCGCAATGACAAATTTTAAAATGCGTTGCACGCACTTAAGCGACGATTTGATGTCACTTTAGATTGGGGGCATGCGAGGGCGTGGGGCGAGGCGCACACAGAAGGCAATGTTCGCGCAGTTTGCCAATTTTGAAGCAATCGCATTGCAAAAAACTTGCCTCATGTCAAAATATGCGCTCACCCTGCGAGGCTTTAGTACGCAAAAGCAATCAATGAAATGAATTGGCACTGAAGCAACCAACTGCTTTCACGTTTGCGACGTGCCGCCGCTTATCCTTCGCTCCTCGCCCGTTTGCATAGTTTCACTCCTTTCCTGAGCGATACCAATTCATACTTATGCATAATGTATAAGCGCCCACACACACACACACACACACGCACACATTGTTGCGTTTATGTGCTTCGCATAATTTCCTTACGCTCAATTATGCGTTTTTGCATACTTAACGGCGCAGTCGACAGCACAAACAAAAAGATATCAACGCAAGAGACAAGTGAGCTGAGCTGTTGTTGTTGTTGTTGTTGTCGTTGTCATGTCGCTACGAAGATAACTCGACGGCACAGCGTGTCCGGCGTTTTGCAGGCGAACGTTGGTCTGTGTCTTCATCGCGCCGGCTTCGGGGATGCGTGACCCGGTGAGTTGTGGGCTGCAAGAAGGCATAATAATTAAGTGAAACTACTTAATAACTAAATCAATACACTCAGACATTTCAATTTATGAGCGTTGCCTGTGTTCGGGTGTGAACTACGGTCTGGGCCTGCTGCGTGCTGCGGCTGGTCACAGGACGTTGTCGCATGAGGCAACTGTGCACTTTATTATATAAAATGTATTCATTTACATCGGCTGGTCAATCATCGCACAAAAGGTTCGGGCAATGGACACACATGTCCTTGTTATCCTGACGCGAGCCCCACAGTTATTTCTGCCCCAACTTTGGCGGCGTTGTAGAGTGACGAGGAGCAAAGGGAAAGGATTGCGAAAGGTACTTTTTTAGGTAGACTCAGATTTCGACTGCCAGCATCTCGATATCTGAAAGTCAGTCAAAATTGTATCAAGTGAGAACACTAAGTACTCATTGAACTGTGGAAAAAGAGAATTTATTCTAGTGGCTCTTGAATTGTGGGTCGCTTAAAAGCTTAGCCGTTTATTTTTTTCATTATTTCAATCAATAGCGAAGCATCGATGTGTGGTTCGGGCTTCAGGCTTTGATCTAATCAGTGCCAGTGTGGCCGGTTCACAGTTGCCAGCAACAATAACGAGCAGCATTGTTGGGCGAAAGAGAACGAACTGGCCACATAAGGAAAATGTTGCTTGCTGTTTCCTTCTTCCTCCTCCGCAGCCGTTGCACAGTGAATCGTTATATAGACAAAATTCAAAAAATTTATAGTCTCAGAATTTAATGATTTTCATGTTATTTGAAAGAAAAAACTCCAACTAAGAAAACCCAAAAAAATCTGTCCAAAAATTAATTAGTGTCTGTGGAAAAGCGACTCAAAGTTGAAACTTTTTTCTCAAAAAATTAAAACTCATATTTTCTGTTTTTTAGTCTATTGAGTAAAAAAATTGTAAAAATACATGGTTACTAAGAAGTTACTAAAACTTTCAATATAGATTAAAAATTGATGAGAGCATTTTCGCTTTTAATGTTATCTCAAAAATTTGCAAAGCTGAGGTTTTTACTTCACTTTTAATTCCAAAAATGTTTCTAAATTAAAAATCTGAAAATTGGCAAAACTTAGAGGAAAATATCTAAAAAGTATGTGAAAGTACGTTCCTGGATTTTTTTTACTTTCAGAAACATTTTTTCTTTGTCGGATAATGTAATTACATCCTCCGATATCTTCCGATCTCACAAAATAATTCAATTTGAAAAGTGGTCTTAACACCTATTTTTCGACAAAATTGATTTTTTCATGCCAAAAAGTATGCAATCAGCATGAAAAATTGAGAAAACTGCAAGAAAGGAAAACATACATCTATTACTATCGTTTTTATTGCAAATCTAGAGGGTCCTGAGACAATTTCTGGTACTCTTTGGAATAATCAATGTTGACGTTACCGATTAAACGTAAAATCTGAAAAATCTAGCCAGCACACTTGGTGCTATAGCTCTCCAAAAATTACGAAAATTGCAAAATTCTGAGACTTAATTTTGCAATTTTCGTCATTTTTGGTGTAGCATTGCCAAACTACAAAAGTTTAAGAAATACAAAATGGAGATTTCAATTCAGCAGACCACTCCTAATTTTGCCCCGCCGTTGTATGGAATCGAATCACTGTGCGTTGTGTCCAACAATTGTGTGGCGCAGCGAAATTATTGTCGGCGCCAAATTGCTTCGGTGACAAGCGAAATGTTGATGAAATAAAAAACAAATTTATTGCAAGCGTCTGTTTGTCTCTCTGTATTGCTGCTCACGTATGCGGGAATGTTTGTGTGTGTGTGTGTGTCTAATGTGTGTGTGAACGACACAAATGTGGCCGAGTCGCTTTGTTGGCGCGACGCGTAGTAATCAGTGCGAACGTAGTAAGAACGCAAAGACGACCACGCAGCGCAAACAAATCCATGGCCATTTAAATAAATTATGCTTTTAATAAATAAATAAAAGCAACAACAAAGTGCGCTCGCATAATGAATAACGGTAAAAAGTGGATAAAGAGCTCCAGGTAACACAGCTAATGTGTCTCGTAATGCATTTGGAAATAATTTTTATTAAGCATTCTGCTTGCTCGTTTCATTACTTCGCGCAGAAGAATTACTGTCCATCCAATCGCGTTTATTTCTGTATGTTTGTATCTCGTTGTTGTTTGTGGCAAATTCGATGGCGACACTTACATCGATGTGTGCACATCAAATCGTCAATATTGGCTCAATTGCCGTCTGCATTGTTATGGTGTCACCGCTCTGCTGTTGTTGTTGTTGCTGGCATCGTTATTACCGGTGCGTTGTTGCTGTCGTTGCTGTTGTCACCGCTGCGAGTTAAGGGATTTATGCGCATAATTTATGGGCAACGTGGGGCATATTAAATTCCTTTTCGTTTCGCTGCGTTTCGCCCCGCTGCTTATTTATGGCTGCCGACCCTTTGACTGCCCCTTACCGCCGCTCGCCGCTCACAGCCCGCCCAGCGTCAATTCAATTCGGTAAGCAATTTTTATGGGACTGCGGTCAGGCGACTGCTGCGTGTCAACTTCTTTATTTCGGCAGCGATTTATTTGCCTTCAAATTAGCGCCGCCGTTGACGCAATTCGTTAGCGTTTTGTAACTCAGCGCAGCGCTTTTATTAAAGCAGCCAATCTTTGGTTGATCATCGAGCAATGGCGGCGGTGGCTTGGCGTGTTCGTTGTGCGGCGCGAAATCGTCAGCGATTTGTTGTGATTTGCGTGTGCCGCCGCTTCTCTCGAAATTAACTTTAAGTGAACTTTTATACTTTGCCGCTTTGCTGGCCGTGTCCTGGCGCGCAATTCCCCTGGCGCACTTGTCCTTGTTTTCGGCGGAAAGTGGTCCTCAGCCACTTGAAGCCAAATGAAATTAGCAAAGCACATGAACGCCGAAACAGCGGAAGCAAACGCAAACGCAGAAGAGAAATGAAATGCAAGGAATTTGGCGTTTATGCCGCTTTGCATGTCTCGTTAATGCTTTGTTGTGCTCTGTCTTTTGTTTTTTGCACTTTTGTGCGGCAGCCAGAAGCAGTCAGAATGTTTGTCTTTTTTTGACAGGCTGGAAGTCATTGTACTTTTCTGGCACTGTCGCGGCAGTGCGGCTCGGCTGACATTGGACTAAGACAAAACGAATGAAAAAACAAACAAAACAAAAAATGAAACAATGACACAAAGCTCACGCACTGCTTCGCGAGCAACAGCCGGGCCCCGAAAAACAGACAAAAGCAGTGACAGGATTTTTCCTGCTGCCGGCACAAAGGTGTGGGCGGCCTGGGGAGGGGTTTGAATTGTATATGACTGTCGTAAAAGTATGACGACAATTGAATACAAAAGCATGCAAATTGCCTAAAGACGCGCAGCTTATGGCCTGCGAGTGTGTGTGTGAGTGCGTAGCAGCAAAGCAGAAAAACGAGAAACGAAATTACCAAAATATGTCGCTGTCGGTGTCGGTGCCGGTGTGCGCAGGCTGCAGGCAAGCACCGCTGATTGTTGTCATTAGGACAAATGCACTTTAAAGCGGTCGATTAGTGCCGTTGAGTTGCCCTCCTCCGAAACTCGAGGAGCGAGTCGAAAGCAGGGCTGATTAATTGCAACGGTTAACGGCGGAGCCTTCAATTCTTCAACACTGGCGTCGGCGAGTGACTTGTGTCGAACATGCACTTCAAGTGCCACTTTCGGCACAATTAAACGGCTGCGCGCATTGGCCCATTATGCAGCTTTGCGTTTAACGTGTTCGCATGCGAATAATTGTCGCCGCGTCGCCATCTTTTCCGGCCGCCTTTGTCTTCGCTTGCGTCGCAGGCAGCGTAATTGATCTGAAGCGCACACGGTGACACAAAATGTAATTAACGCTGATGCGATTGCTTTCAACTTAATTACGACCGACGCAGAGCAGCGCGCTCACTCACATGCGACGTCGACGTGCGACCGGACGTGTCGACTGCTGACAATTTGAAATGCCGAAATTCAATTTGTGCGTCGCAAAGAAAAGCTTTTAACTATTTAGCGAGCTGCATGCAGCCGCTCATAGCTGCCGCTTGTGCCTAATTGTGATTGCAATTGATGCTTAATTAAGTTGATGAATGTTTGATTTTTCGCCATTGTTGCAAGAGCTGTGCAAATGGACAGAATTAAATATTTAGATTGCATTAGAAGCCGGAACGAAGGCAAACATTAAACATTATTGCAGCCGGAAATCGAATCGAGGAGGAAAAATTTAAATCCCACGAGGCGAAAAGTGCAAAACTTGCTTAAGTGGCATTGGCGCTCTGCGACAGCGGGCGAGCAGGCGGACGTGGCGAAAGCAGGGCGCAACGAAACGACAATAAAGACATTTTTGAATAATGCCCGGAATGCGCTCGAGTGTGAAGCTGCAACTGCTGTATCGATGCTGTTGGGCCAACAATGGCCACGACTGGCCGCACACAGTGCATTAAGGCGGCCGCTTTGTTCACTTGCTGCCGGCCGAGCGTTGTGTGTGTGTGCACATGTGGCGGGCAGGCGGGCCAGCAACAACAGCTGCGGACGTGCACTCGACTGCGGGCAGATGCTGGCCGCACGCTGTCGCATTGCTCAGCATGCCGCTGCAACATGTGCGGCAACAATGCATCGAGGCAATAAAATATTTATTTGCATTATTATTATTGCTACTTATTGGCCGTTGTCGCTGTCGTGTTGCACAGGTCGTCGGTTATTGGTTATGGGTTATTTAGTGCTGCGATCTCTGCTCTCCTGCACTTCTCGCTGCTGCACGAACGACTCGAGAAATGAAATGAAATTTTCCACTTTATTGCATTGTCTGCCTTCATTCACTCAGTCCACATCAGCGCTTCAATTGTTGCATTAAATTGCACAACCAAATTCTATGTAGCGTTGCATACTTGTAGGCACTTGGCGCCGGCTTTCAGGTGTTTACCGCATTTTCTGCATATTGCTCCAGCTCCGATAATGCCGTTTTAATTTCCATCCAACTACATTTGCCTCGGACGTTTCGTTCACACTTGCAACAGCACAACAACACAACTGCATTGCTAAATCAATAACTGCAATGTGTGTTTACAAGTATTGCAGATGCAGTTGAAGAGCTGAATAACGACTTAAATGTGCTTAACACTGGTCCGAATCGAGCTCAACTTTGACTCGAGAATGCTTAAATCATCCTTGAGAAGACTCGCTCGTATCTGTTGCGCCACGCAGCTTTGGCTGTCCAGTGTTAATTGCTCACTCACACAGCAATTTTTGGTTTTATTGAAAACAATTTGCATTGCTGTTTTGATTCGTCTATTTGCATAAAGCGAGCTGCATTTACAAACGTGTTGCTTTAATTTGTGTTACTTCTGCTCGGCGTGGTAATTACATTTGTGAGGTTATAGTCGAATCGAATTAAAACGAAAACACGCTCGAGTGTCGTTTGGGATCCGATTGCCTTTTCGTTCGGTTCGCATTTTATAATTTCTGCCAATTTATTAGCAAAATAAAACTATACGTTTTTCGTATGCAAATCGCTTGAGTTGCTTTTCAATTTCAAAGCAAATCAAATTAAGAAAGCAGCTCAAGTTGAGTCCTTTTGGCCATTCTTGCTTTGCAAAAGCAACACGCCGGTCAAATACGTCGACGACTAACTTAGCAACAGCGTACCTTAGTATTTCATTGCTAATACTTTTTTTCAACTGCAACAACTATAAACTGCATGCGACAGTTCTATTTGTTGTTGTTGTTATCATCAGAATTGATGTTGCAATCGTTGTTGTTGTCATTGTTATCGTCCACTACCACCGCGCCACAAACGCAGTTATTGCTGCTGCAAACATACCCGATTCTTCCATATTCACTGTGCACCTTACATTCGCCCCTGTCGGCGGTCGGTACTGTACCGCGCCACCGGTTGGCAGAGCAATCGCAATTGATTTTGAATTATTGACATTGTGCGGCAACAAAATATGAACAGCGGCAACAATGGGAACAATGGGTGCAGATGTTGCTGATTTTATTGATGTTGTTTGCAGCCGGAAATTACGAGGTCAAGTGGCCAAGTAAAAAAGCGTTTTTCGGGAGGGCTGAGTGCGCCAAGTTAGCGCGCAACCAGCACGAGGGAGAAGAGGGGCGCCTGCTCTGTTGCAGGTAAGCAACATTTCATTATTGCCCCAGGTGTGCTGCCGCTGGTGTTGTTGCTGCTGGTGTTGCGGCAAGCAGCAGCTGTTGTTCGAGCGGAATTTTCTTTGCTTGTGTGTTTTGATTTATGGCCACAAAGTGAGTGCGGCTGCGTTGTGGCAATGCCGACGCGACGCGAGGAGTTGGGGATTTTTATATTTGACGCGTGGTTGCCATATTTCAGTGTTTATTTCACTGTTTCACTCTTGAATTCGTTGAGGTCGTTGCCAGCGATGAATATAGGTGAGTGCGAATGACGCAACAACGAAGAGAGAAAAACAGACTACAGCAAATTTAAAACTGCAAGCTAAACACACACAAAAACAATGTACAACAGAGCGGAAAAATAACAACGAAAACATGATTGAATTTTGTTCAAAAGATTGAATGCGAGCATACAAATTGCATGCGAGGTTATGTGTGCACACCCGTGCGATACAAAATATTGTATTCGCAGATTGTTGCCAGCGACGAATACTGCTGAATGCGAATGACAAAACAACGGAGACAGATTAGAAATAATGGATATTGCATGCAAGTTGAAAAGACTATACTATGTGCGTGATAAATAATTCGAAAAATATGAGACAATATGAAAAGTTAATTCTAGATTGATATTGAAGGCTATAAATGTACAAAAAACGCATGCAATAAATTTAACGTACTCATGGAAATAAAGTTAAGTTTAGTGCAGAAGATGTAAACTATAAAAATAGAAAAAATTAATGCGAACATAACTAAAATCGCATGCGAGATTATGCTAACAAATTTATTGCATGCAATAAGTATAAATAATTTTTAGGAATAAAGTTAAGTTTAGTACAGAAGATAGTACTAGAAAAATATAAAAAAATTAATGCGAACATAACAAAACTACTCACAAAATAATTCAAAAAATGTGAAACAATCTCAAAAGTTAATTCTAGATTGATATTGAAGGCCATACATATAAAAAAACGCATGCAATAAATTAAACGTATTCATAGAAATAAAGTTAAGTTTAGTACAGAAGATGTTAAATAGAAAAATATTAAAAATGAATGCAAACATAACAACACGACTCGCAAAATCGTATGCGTGATAAATAACCCGAAAAATGTGAAACAATATCAAAAGTTAATTCTAGATTGATATTGAAGGCCATACATATACAAAAAACGCATGCAATATAAATAATTTTTAGAAATAAAGTTAAGTTCAGTACAGAAGATGTAAACTAGAAAAATATTAAAAAGAAATAAGGCGAACATAACAAAACTACTCACAAAATCGCATGCGTGATAAGCAATTAAAAAAATGTGAGACAATATGAAAAGTTATTTCAAGATTGATATTGAAGGCGATGCGTATAAAAAAACGCATGCAATAAATTTAACGTATTCATAGAAATAAACTTAAGTTTAGTACAGAAGATGTAAACTACAAAAATATTACAAAATGAATGCAAACATAACGAAACGACTCACAAAATTGCATGCGAGTTTATTTGTTAAAAAATGTATTGCATGCAAGAAAACATAACAAAGTGCGTCTCATCAAACAAAATCGCATTTAATTCGGAACATTTTAAACACTCAAAACGGGAGTGTCCAATTTTTTACAACTCCTCCCCCACAGCTTTCATCACGGCGAGTTGGTTACACGCCACACTTGGACGCTACACTTGATGCGCGTCCCGCACCGCACCGCACCGCAGCAGCGACTAATTTAAAATTCATCAAGGCATAAAGTGTCTTTAGCCGGTTGAAATCCTTTTTTCGATCATGTCTTTTACGGTTGTTATTTGCAACTGCTGCGCATTTTGGCCGCGACGTGCGCACTTCTCCTTATTTTTATTCGGATTTTAAATTTGCAACGCGCTTATGTGTTTTTTATGGCGCAGCGTAAAGCAGGCGTCGCCCAGGTTCAAGTCCCGGAAAGCCATCAACGCAAGCCGCGCATCATCGTCACGAGTGAGAGTGCGAGGTCGGGGCGGGGCGGGGCCTGAGCTGGCGCAGAACTAAGCCACATTTAGATAAATGCATGTAAAACGACTTAAATCCTTTTTTAAAGGGTTTCAACGTGCTGACAGTGATCACGAAAAGAAACAACCAAAAACAAACAAACGCAAAACCATAAAAAACTCAACACAGAGACAACACGCAAATGTAAAAGGAAGGAAACATATGTGCGTGTGTGAGTGCGAGTGCGAGTGCGAGTGGGTGTGGGTGGGGAGCGAGCAAAATACGCGTTAAGCCGCACAGCGTTCGGGTGACGAAAGTGCCGCGACAAAGTGGCAAGTAGGCACGCTGAAACAAACACACACACACACACACACGCACACAAACGCAGACATGTCGACTCAGACAGACGGCGACGAGAAGTGGTTCGTTTGGTTTTATGGTGTGCGTGCGCAATGGAAATTGAATTTGAAATTTTTCAAATGTTACGAAAATTAAATTTTTTATTAGCGACGCCGAGGCGAGATGAGACGAGGATGAACGCGAGTGCGGCAAGCAAGAAGCGATAGCAAGCAGAGAGATGTAATTATGGAGAGGAAAGAGTCGCACGCCTCGTTGGGCGGCTGGGAAGTGGCTGCAGAGCAAAGTGCACGTTGGGGGGGGGGGAGACAAGAAATGGTGACGGGAAATGCTATTAAAAGGAGAAGAAAGCCATGGCACACTGAACTGCAGCAGGAGTGGAAAAAATGCCAACATTTTAAGAAAAAGCAGCATCAACAATAACAACAACAATAACCATAACACATGTTAGATAAGAAGAAGCGTCACAGCAGCTTAACGGCAGCCAGATTCGAGATGTGACCGTGAAATTTGCGCTGGCGGGGTCGGTGACGAAGTCGGCGGCGTATCGGTGACAACGCATTAGCATAAAAGCGCAAAACGGAAACCAAATAAATTTTTTATTGTGTTCGACGCTTTCGCCCGTCTGAGAGCGTGTCGACAATGCATTGTTGCTGTCGGCGCCGCCAACCATTCCCATGCATGTGCTTCACATTAGTCTGGCAGCCGCTATTGAAAACTCGAATCGACAGGCAGCGGCGCCGAAGCGAAATGCGAATGAAATGAGAGCAGTTTGAAATATTTGTGCGAAATTACGACAAAAATTGCAAGGATATATTACAACATCGACGAGGAGCATCACCGAGGACGAGGAGCAGAGGGAATTGTTGCGTGTCGCTTGTGTGCCACGCATAAGCAGCAGGAAAAGGCAGCGCGGCGCAGACTGGAGCGGCAAATCGGGAAGAATGGCACAAATGAAATTGAAGTGAAAAAAGGATTACGCGTGTCAAAGGATTTGCATGGGAAATGCGATTCTGTCTGCCATCTTCGCACTCGTTGCCGCCGCCGCCGCCCGCTCACCTGGTTCACTGCCTGCGTTGCTGCTGTCAGCCGGCTGTCTGTCGGCTGTCCGTGCGCGCTGCGTTGACACAAGTTTAGTGTCAGCTGCTGCCTGGGCTGCAGGCGCAGTGTGTGCGTGTGTGTGCGGCACACATGCGAGACTATTAAAAATTTCATTTGTCAAACGGATTACGGCGCGTAATAGGGGAGCTTAAGGTTTTAGCATGATTTGGCATTTTCGCCGGGTCGAGTGTGTGCGGCGGCCGCTACAGGTGGCGAGCGCCTCCTATTCTGTTCGAGTGTGTTTCTGCGGCGCGGAATCAAGCGTGAAACGGCTTGAGCCAGCGCCTGCCACAAACAATTAGCTGCGCGGCACCCTACCACTTTATGGGTTCGTTTCCATAAGGCAACGTGTGTTGCGGCCACGCAGACGATTTTCACTTCTTTGCGAAAAATGTGCTGCGTGCGCTCTTATCGTTGTCGTCGTTGTTGTTGCTGTGGAAATGCATTTGGCAGGTTGTTGCACACAGGCCGCAGCCGCAGCCGCATGTGCTGCAGCTTCCATGCGGCCCGCATGAAAGTGAAAATAATTACGCTGCAAAGTAGAGCGGCGCGACGGTGCGGCAGGTTGGGTTTTGAGGTTAGTGGCGGCAGTGGCAGCTGCTGAACGTAGAAAAGCAAGCAGCAAGCAGACGAGAAGGCGTTGGTTTTAGGCGAAAGAGAAAAACTGAAAGACTGAGAAGGACCAAGTGGATCAGCTGAGAAGCAATGATGAAAAAATATTTAAATTAAAAAAAAAAATCAATAACACTGATCAACAGCAAAATGGCTTTTCTGGGTTTGACATAAGTTCTAGGGTAATTAGGTACCGCTGATTTCGAATCTGCAAACCGTTTTTAAAACTTAGTTTCCGTTTTCGTAAAAAAATGGGCGTGTCACTTTTTCGGATTTTCTATGTTTTTTTACGTTTGGGATTGTAACTTCGAAACCAATAAACTGATTGACATGATTTTCACTTTGTAGCATTTACAACACCTCACGGCTTCTTTTCCAATGTAATTTATTTTTATAAGTTTTACGATTCCGCGGTACTTGGACCTCACAGTCGGAAAATATGGAATTTCATGGCGTTTTATTTAAGGATGAAAAACATGCACATTTTTCGTAAATGAACTAAGTTAGGTGTAACACGAAAGCAGAAACATCAAGTAATACAACACAGCCAAATTATTTGGTGTGGTTCCCATTCTCATCGAAATAATAGCAAAAATGTACCATAGTCATTTTCATCATTTTTCATACTTTTTCCTTAAAAAATTATGGGCCTCAAAGTATGCAAAGTTTTTAATTTTGTATTGTTTTGAGCAATTCAAAATGTTTTTGTTTTTTGCTTGTATTCCGGACTGTAAATGGAACATATAAAAGAGCATGTTCTGAGGGTCCTAATTGGTACTTCTAGGCGATTGCAATTCTTTAAAACTGGAACTAGAGTTTCAGGTAACGTAGGCAACATGTACTGTGTGCCCTGAACCATTGTGTGCGGGAGGTAAAAGCTTGTTTGACACCGGACAGAAGAGCCTTCTTCCGGGTCCCCACCGGTCACTGAACCGCACACAGTTCAAACAAAACCCACATTTGCTGTAAATGTTCAGCACTCAGCAGCAAAGATTTTTTTTAGCAGGGAGAACCTGAAGAAATCTGGAATCTCGGAAGGTTCTGGAAGGTTGAACCCCGCGTTCAACCAAAGCAAAATATGAAATAATACTGTAACAACTGTACTACTGTCATACTGTGTGCCGTTGGGTTGTGTATCGGTGTGTCAGTCAGTCCAACCAGGCTGAACTGTTGCCGCGCGCAGCCCCTGCAGCTTCGATATGCCGCGCGTGTGGCAACGTTGTGGAGCACGAAGTTTAGGTTTAATTGTGGGCGCGGCAGAGATGTTGCAGTATCACCATCGCTACCGCTGCTACTCACAGCGAGTGTGAGCATGCAACGTTTACGTGCCGCAGGCTCGAGCGCTTTCACATACTTTCGCGTGCGGTGGTGACTGGCAAGTTGTCAAGTGCAGCGCAGTTGAAGTAATTGCCGAGCCGCAATGCCGCAGCGCCGCACTCGACAGCGCCGGCACAAGTGGGCGCAGGTGAGAGCGCGACCGGATAATGATTGTAATTATGAGCGTTGGCGGTGCTTCGACGTTGGCCGCCACCTGAGCGGCTCGCAAATTCGATTGAAATGCCTGCGCGGAATCGGTGAGGTTGGGGGGCGGAGCTGGCGCAGATAGTCGCGAATTAACTCGAGTGGCATTGCAATTTGAGTCGAGTGTGACGTGCGGCAAGTCTTGGACGCCAATTACGCGTCGGAAACGGAACATAAGTGGGGCACATAATGGAGCATAAGTTGTGCGCTCGAGTGGTGGAGCAGCGGCAAGCGACCTCAAAGAATTTCAATTGTCGTTTCGTGCACATCAAAGATTTCCGCAAAAGTTTCGCTTTATTACGAAAAGCGATGTGTTCTGTGATTGCAGCTGAATTCTGTGTAATTCTTCATATAAATTCAAAAGGACACATCCGATTTCGACAACCCCCGCCCCCCCGCACTCGAGACCATTCCAATCGTTTTCCATTAGTTTCCCCTTCAATCAGTTGCAGGTTCAATTTCACTGCGTGCAACCGTCGCCGTGGCAATGGCTGCAAGGTGGCGGGACGCGAGGGGAGCTTTTTGTGAAAATATCACAATTTCTTCCTCGCAATAAAACTTCACTTGTACAATTCAATTGTGCACGAAAATATGGATTTATATTGTTGCTGTCGTTGTTGTTGTGTTTGTTTGTTGGTGCGCGGCGAGGCTTTTGCTTTTTGTTTCCCGGTCTCGTTTTGTCGTCAAAAAAGCGCTCAAACATATTTCGCTGTCAGATGTGAGCAGCCAAACCGCAGAGCACACAAGCACAACAACTCCACGCGCACACTGGCAGCCCGAAAATATGCTCCACTTGGCAGCTAAATATAAAAATCCTGCCAAGGATTAACGCACATCCGCACACACACACAACAGCAGGGCTTGGCCATCTACCGTTCGTTTTTATTAAAAGCACAGCTGTGTGTGTTTTCGCAGACAATTTGCGAGCGAGCGTTCGTGCGTGTGTGTGTGTGCGTTTATTGTGGCGTTTCAGCGTAAACACCGCAGCAACTTAGCGCTGACATTTGGAAATTTCATTAGGGGATTAGTGGCACACGGACCGCACAATGCAATGCAATTGCAAAAATGTCTTTTTTGCTGGCATTCCGCCGCACAGTGACGCAACACGCAACCATTTACGTCAGCGTTTGCGAATTGCCGCAACAAAGCGACCTAAAGCGAAGGCTTTGCAGGGGCTTCGAGCGCCCAAAGTGTCCCCTTCCCGTGTGTGTGTGTGTGTGTGTGTATTAATAATTGCATACAACAGCAACGGCAACAACAATGCTGCCATTAAGTGCATTCGAGTCACTGCGCGCGTCAGTGCAGCGCCATATTTGCTTTTGTTGTAATTACCAATATTATTGTTTGGCCCACAAAAATATGCAGCAATTTCGTTGCAAGCTGTTTGTAGATAATTATTTGATTTGTTTGGCAGCGATATTTCATTAGTTTTTACGGATTGTGCACTCTGCATTGAAATGATTTGGCAGATTGGCAGCGGAAATGCGCGCAATTCGGAAGCTATTGTTATTGTTGTTGGTAAGTTATTGTGCAGCATGTTTGTTTTGGTCAAACGGTTTGTAATTTGTTTGCCAGCAGCAACAAATGCATACAATTAAATAATTAACTGTGGGCATATTTTCGCAAAACTGCTCGCACTCGACAGCAGATGAGCGCCGAATTCATTTCGCTAAACTTTTGGTTAGGGACGCAATGCAATGTTTGATTTAACTAAATCAATGTGAATCAATTTGAATCAATTTGTTAGTTCATATTTTCGCGAAATTGCGTGCACGCATTCGTTGAATTTTGTATGTGAATCTGAATTTCCAAGTATTTGTTTGAATTGTGCGCCGCAACTTTCGCCAGAATATTGTTGGCCACTGCTCTTGCGGGGAAATAAAAGTGCACCGTTTAATTTCGAAGCGTTCGTATTAAATGTTACTCATACGTCATGTGCGCCGACACTGCGTAATGAGGAAAAGCGGCGGCGGCGAGATGAAAAATGCGCTGCGCTCTAAATTGAAAAACTTTAAATTGGGTTTGCACTGAAGCAGCGCGAAGATTGCACGCGCGCACCTTATCGCGCAAATCAGCGCAAAGTTTAAATTGAACCGCGCGTAAGTGGCCTTGCAGCTCCTAATAAATCACTGTGTGCGAGGTGCACGCACCCGCGTAAAGTGCACCGCTCGGGCGTAGTGGGCGAGCGGCCAGCCGAAGCGACACTGAAGTTTCGCTGCCTTGCTTTCCGGTAATTTATGTCTATGCAAATAATGCAGAAGCAAACGACCAGAAGGGAGCAGAAAATTAGCTAAAGTGCGGCGCCTGAGAGGAGGCAAAGATCTTCATTGTTCTGGGGTGATTCGCTTTTGCTGGTTGGATTTGTTTTGCTGCCTCGAAGAAATCTAAATGCAATGTGCACATTGTTCACCAAGTTCGAATGCCCAGGGGTGCCACTCCTCTTCAATTGATTGGGAGCACGTCGCAGCCGCGTAATCCACTTTAATGCGGCCGCAAAGAAGCCAAGATGGGCATGGCGAGTGTTCAACCCACGCACTAAGATGTGTCCATTTTGGCAGTCAACAGAGCTGCAGCAGGCGCGGGGCAGCGGGTCGGAAACAGCAGCAACAAGAAATATTTGTGGCCATCAATTGTGCTCCTGAAATAAATCACAACGCAAAAATTTGTCCGTTTCCGCCTCAACGGACGTCAACAAACTGTGAACAATAACAAGCGCCACCAACAACAACAATGCCACATTTGACCACAAATACAGTTGAAGCTTGTAGCGATTAAGTTGTCTGCGTGGCTAAATATTTGGTTGCGGTGTATGAGTGCGGCGGCCGACTTCGTCTGGCCAGCCTTGCGCGCGGTGCGTGGGTGAGCACACACACACACCCGGACGCACATGTACGGCGAAAAAGGTCACTTGATTGGCGGTTACGTAATAGACTGCTCGCCGCTTGCCTGGCAGCGAGTGAGAGTATAAATTTTGAAAATATGTCAATCAGTATTTATTTTGGCTCAAATCCCTGGCCCAGCACCCACACACGCAGCAACGAAGACGCTCGAAGACGCTCAATCTTCTGCTCATAAATCAAAACCAAAATCAATAGATATCGAATTTAAGCGGCGCAACAATAAACCCAGCTGCCACAGGACATTCTACCCGGCTGGCAAAGCGATATTTGTCGCATGTGCGTTGTCGGGGGAAGAAGGAGTGAACGCAATGGATTGGGGACAAAAGGCAGCAGCCGCCCAGTCTGCGACAGCCGTTTAAATAAATCTTTCAAATGTGGCCGTCGCTATTGATTGCCAGTGCGGCGTTTTGTCAGAACATTTCGCAGCGAACGAATTCACAATTTGACAGCGTGTGATTGATTTGTTTTAGTTGTTTATTTGATTGACTTTGCTGGCGCCCACACCGCTCCGACCGCACTTGTTAAAATTGGTAATAATTTTTTGCCGTTTATGACAGCCCGCCCGTCGCACGGCGCGCCCAACTTGACACTGACACACACTTTAATAAACGCCAATTGGCGAAATCGCAGTGGAGGCAGGATTGACGAAAGATCTCAATCGTGTCGGTAAGAATTGTGAGCATACGGGGCGTATGAGTGACAAATTCGCTTTCATAAGCTGCTCTGATCTCGTATGCGGCGATTAATTCACAGCATCGATTATCTGCGCTTCCTCGCTGCTGCGAGTTGAAGGCAATGAATATTCATGGCAAGGAGAATTAAATGAAATGAGACGAAATGAATCGAAAGGAATGAGTGGGTGAGTGTGTGGGTGTCTGGAAGTCTTTAAAAGAGACAAGACGCCTAATAACCGGCGTTACTTACCGTTATTGCTTCATTTCTATGCTCCACTATTTACATTTACATTCGTGTGCATGTGTGGGTGAATGTGGGCGCAAATCCTTTAGTGCATAATTACACAGCGTGTTGTTGTCAGCAGCAGTCGCACTCAATTCCATTCAATTCGATTCAATGCCCCTCAACACAAACGGTAGTTGCACGCCCAACGACAGCCAGCGCAGCAAAAACAAAATAGTACCGCAGTGCTTACATTCGAAATGAATTATGAATGTCATTGTCAATTAGCTGTCCGCTGGGAATGGAACTGCCACCTCAACACACACACATACACACACAAACACAGTGCGTGCACAAATATTATGTGAGTGGTCCAATGTTGATGTTGTTGTTGTTGTTGGTGTAGTTATTCTTATTATTTATTATTTTGGTTTGCCGGTCAAAATATTTACTCACACAATCAAAGCACAAACAAAACATTAAGCTATAATTATTGTTGTTGCTGTTGATGGTGGTTTGATTGTTGTTTTTGGTTGCAGGCAGCACCTGAAAACTCAGCTAAAAGTGAACGACGGGTTAATTTGCGTAATCGATTTGTCGCACACAGCGACCGAGCGAAGCGACCGGGCGAGCTGCGGCTTTCGCTCTAAATTAGAAACTCGGAAACGTCGTGCAGTGTGTTTGTGCGCAGCACAGCAATCGGCGTTTCGCTTTTTAGTTAGTTGGAGGTGTCAGTTATTGTTGGCGCCCAGCAATTGTGATTGAAATTTCTATGAAGCGCGTAGGCTACTGTGATCGAGCGGCGGCAAGTCGAATGGAAAGTGGACATGTAATTGCTGGATTTATATTTAGTTGCAGCGCTTTCGCTTCCCGGCAATTTAGTGTAAGAAAAATTGGCTATAAATAGCAGTCGGTAGATTTTCTGATATTTTTGCTAATATTTTCAGGTGATGTAAATTTCATCTATTGAGGCTCTGCTCATTGTTCACGTTGCGCTGCTTACGTTGCTGAATCATAAAATGGGTTTTCAAGTGATTCGAACAATTAGGTTCCAATCCGCTCAACGGCTAAAAACAAACGAGGCAGCTCACGAATTATGTTTTTGATTACATTCCACTTAAATTATTCTTACAGTAATTTACACATTTATTTTTGGCCCAGTTTAGCAATGTGCTAAAATGTATTCAATACCGTTGCAGTTAAAACAGGCAAGTTGGCTTTAGCAACGCGTTAATTACAACAACAACGATGAGCGGAAAATAAATGAAAATCAAAAAGGTCAGATGTGAGGTGTGCGAGAAACTGTTATAATTTCATAATTTTTTCACAAAAATTTTAGCGTAACAACCTCTGCGCCCAACAGGGCGTATGAGTGCTGACAATTTAGTTTTTCGAAGAAATATTTTAATATGAACATATTCGCCGTTCTTATTAAAATATAAGAACTATAAAAAATATAAAAAATATAAAAATAAAAAAATAAAAAAAATATAAAATAATAGAACAAACAATTGCAACAAAGTTTGTAAAGTTGCGAGGGGTGAGATATTCCATGGTTTTTTGCATATTTTTTACCAACAAAAACCACGTCTATGTCTGTCTTGCTTAAGTTTGACCAGCCGGTGCACAGTGGGCAGTGGGCATTCATTAGGGTTTGACATCGGTTCCGGTTATAAAACTTAGTTTCGATAATTGATGGATGGACAGGCCACATGTACAGAGCTTCGTTGGAAAATCTACGGAAAACTACAATTCAGAAAACATTTTCCACAACTATTTAAATGTTCCGAATAATGGTCAACATTTGCCATCAACCCACTGTCAAACTGTGCGGCAATCAAACCAGCTGTCCATTCTTCGAACACAATAAGTGAGTACGTCGAACTGAACCACTCATGCCACCAACAAAATCACACACACACACACACACGCAATGGCAACTAACAGATACGAAAATTTACAACTTTATGTAATTCAATCGATATTTAAGGTTCACTTATTATCGGATTTTCAGACAACAGCGTTTCAAGCGAATTATAAGAAATTTTATTACACGACGATTTCTTGCTCGCCCGCACACTTCTTCACGGCGCTTCAAGTGAGTGTGTGTGTGTGCTCCATGCGAGCGACGGTCTGTCGATGTGTCAATATGGGCGTGTGTGTGTGTGTAGCCGACATTTTGATATTTGCTCGAATTTATTTTGATTTGATTTTGGCATTTGTTGTTATTTTGTTTTGCCTAATTTCCATAATTTGCTGGCTTCATATTGCATGCATAATTTTGCTGGCATGGGCTCTGTCGCTCGGCGCTCTCGCTGGCCCGCCGGCTTGGGCCGCGCCTTCGCCGTCGCCGTCGCCTTCGCTTACGCTTTTTTGCGTTTGCCTGACATTCTAATGATTGATTGGCAGTTGTTATGATTGCTGTTGTTGTTGGCATCATTTTTGCTTTTGTTATTATTTATTATGGCTATTATTATGACTGTTGTTATTATTGTTGTTGTTATTGTTGTTATAATGCCGATTATTATGCTTGCAGATATTGTGTGCTCTCGTTTTTCGACTGGCGATTTTCCAACGCTTCTGGGCTGCTGGGCGGGACGCACACGACAACAGAAGCGGCCGCAAATGAAATAAAATAATTTTTTAACATTGCAAATTGTTGGGGCATGTGTGCGTGTGTGCGTGTGTGCGTGCGTGCGTGCGGCCCGCGTAACGAGCGTGCCGCATCGAGCATTTTGATGAATGTTATTGTGTTTGTTTCACGCGTATGACTGCTGAGCGCGAACGGCGCACACGAAATTGGCGCATTTCACGCTTTCGCTGGCAATTAACATTTCACTAAACGCCACGTGGTGCCCCTCGCTGAGCGCGGCGCCGCGCGTGGCACTGTGTGTGTTTGCGCCCCCGAGTCTGCGCTACGCTGAACCTGACCCACTCGTCGAAATCAATCTTTTCAACGCAGAAATAATAAATTTCAAAATATTCCGCGCGGCTTTGTGCTGTCCCACCCACGTGAGGTTGTCCCGCGCCGCTCTTAAGCGAAGACGAAAATATTGAAAAAGTGCTGCGGCTGCTGGAAAAAGGGAACAGCGGCGCAGACATCAATAAAGGCGTGTTCAAGCCGTTTTCTGCCAAACACAAACACAAATACAAACACAATCGCAATCACACCCATACACGCCAACGTATGGCCGACGCGCATTACAATATGCAAAATTCATGCTAAAATATCGGAAAATTTGCGTTTTTCAGAAGCGCAAAAATATGTTGCGTGCATGTCGAGACGAGTGGCGTGTTTTTTCACTTCCATTTCGGTTTTGCCTTCGTTCGTGCTGATATTTTTGTTCGGTAAAATTTCAGTTATCTGTCGGTTGGGCCAGCTGACTGGTCCTTTTTTGTTTGAGTTATGCCACTCGGCGCGGCGCGGCGTGTTTATGTTTGCGCCTACATGAGCCGAAGTGCTTTTATCGGTGCGAGCGATTTTGCGGCCAGTTTTGGCGCTGCTCGTTGTTGCTGCCGCAGCGAGGAAGTGCGCATTCAGTTTGTTCATTCATTTGTTATTAAAATCAATTTTTACCAGCCGCCTCTCCCCTCGCAACTGTGTGTGTGCAGCTGTCTGTGTGTTAGTGGGCATTTATGTAATGGAAGTCACAACGCTCTTCACTTACAAATTAAATTAAAAAAAAAATAATTTGTACAACTAAAACGAATCGAAATCAGAATCACAGCTTTGATGATCGCTCAACGCGCCATTAGCGACTGACATCCAAACACAACATCTCAATTTATGTGATGAAATTTCATTTTCTCACACACTCAAAGAAAAATAGCCGACAGGCAACTGGCAAATCAACAAACAGACAACTCCAACCAACAACAGCAACAGGAGCGAAAACAATAGCAACAGGAAGCTGAGGCCATGGCTGGAGGAGCGCTCGCAGGGTGCAGGAAGTGCGGTCAGGCTAGACAAAGAAAATGCCATGGAATAACAACTCAAAAACAACAAACAGTGTGACGAGACATTGAAGCCGGCTGGCGGGCAAAAAGTGTTTTTGTTGACTTTTCTGGCTTCGAAGCAGACATAAGTCGCTTTAAATTTGCTGTCGTTGCTGAGTTTTCGAAATGTACAACGAAAAGATTT
Organism: Melieria omissa; assembly: GCA_963971225.1. Classification (NCBI taxonomy): domain Eukaryota; kingdom Metazoa; phylum Arthropoda; class Insecta; order Diptera; family Ulidiidae; genus Melieria; species Melieria omissa. The sequence goes on from OZ020267.1 coordinate 154,597,379, forward strand.
AATTACAAAAACATGGCGGCAGATAGGCTCAAGGACATTTCAAAAAAGTGAGCAAAGTTAAAGATTTAACTGCAAATATTTTAAATATTTTTAAATATTTATTCTATTTAACTTATAGAGCGCAGAATGTCTGACTCAAACCATTCTTCGCTGATGAAGATAAATTCAAGTTTTCTTGCACTCGAGCAGAGGTCAAAGTGCAAGCGGCCGGAGCAAGTGAGACAATGCCGCGCGCTTGCCGCAAGTTGCAACAATGTGGCTGTGTCATAAAAAAGCGCAGTTAAAACTGAAGTAAGAAAAAAATGCACAACAACAAAAAGCACCCAAATGGGTGAGGGGGCCAAGAGCACAGTTGAGGTGAACGTGAAATTTTCTTAGATCATAAAAGCGCAGGAATTCAAGAGTTATTACAACAGCAAATAAAAAGAGCCGCGCAGCAATAAGAAAGCGAAGCAGGTAAGGCGACAGCGAAAGGCGCCGTGTCAGGTGAGCTGAGCGCGTCTTCTGAGCGCGAAAGTGCACTTATGCAACAAACTTTATTGCGCCGGAAATTAAAACGGCGCGGCAGCGAAGCGGTGCGAGTGTGTATGGAGTGGCTGCCGGCTACTGGCTGTCAGTTCAAGTGCGCTGCGTCGACCGAAGTGCGCTTCTCGTGATGGACTTGAACTGCTGTCTGGTTGGTCTGCTGCTGCAGCGAGCTGTGCTTAGGATGAGTTGCTGACTTGCTGGATGTTTAATATTTTAGCGCCTTTGAAAATTTGAAAGCGGAAGTTGGCTAAATGCAGCGCAAAAAACTTTCGCATGACAATTAGGTTCTCGTGCGCACTGCGGAATTTTCGTATATTTGTTGGGCATTTTCTGTGCGCGCTGAAATGTGTGCAGCGCGCGTGCAAACACTTTTTTGAACTGGTTCCGCTCGCCAAGCCACCTACACGTCCGCTGCTGCTGTTCGCTGGCTGCTGTTGACATTTTCGACATTTGTCGTTGGCAACGCGCGTGTAACGTCCCAGCTGCGTGCTGGAAAAATCACGGCAAGACAACGAACGAACGTCCACTGGCCGCGTTTATCAAAACCAACAATAACGCATGCAGTGCGATGCGAGCAGCTGCAGTGAACTCAAGAAAAACACACTGCACGTCGAACCACGTCGTTGTGTTCTTGAAGCCCGCAGCAGCAACAGTCGGCGACCACAAAATAAGCAAACCAACAAACAACAAACGCAACACAAACCCTGCAGACGCACTCACTGTTGACAAAAACTACAACAACAACAATAAGAATGACAATGTAAAGTGAAGCGCTCGCAATGGAAAAATTGAAACATGGCCGCAAGCGTTCAGCGCCATTTGTGGTGCGTTGGCGCTGCCAATTGGCTGAAGTTGTTTTATGTTGATGTCACTGCATATTTTTCTAATTGTCCACCTGGTGCGAGTTTCATTAAATCATTTGTCGTATTGGAATATTAAATTTAAATACTTTTTCAAGAAACTTCTCAGTTGCAACTTTAATTGACAACTTTTGCCTTCTGTTTTCTCCTGTTCATGTTTTGTTGTTGCAGCAATACTGCCTCAAAATCCCTAATCAACTGGCAGCGTTTCTGAGTTGTTGCGTGTGTTTACTTTCAGCCGTCGGCGCTGCGTTTGCTACGCTTCCACCCGACCCCGCCCGACCGACTTGTTTGTTGTCCCGTTTTGTTGGCACGAAAATTTCAACAGTTGATTTTCATGCTGGATTTGGCTTAAACATCTCGCAACTGCGGAAATCTGGGCAAGCGTAAAGACGCCTCGAACCCTTTTCCGGGCCCATGTCAAAATCAACAAAACAACAAAACGACATAAACAAGTTGGCCGAAGCGCGCACAAAAAATCAACAACAATACACTGAGAAATGTAAAAAATGGCCAAATTTGGCCCTGACCAGCGGTGAAAACTAATCTTCGCTTGTCAGACTTAAACGCCAGCACTGTGTGGAGATTAAATAAGACGACCCTCTTTATTGATTTACCAGCACACACTCACGCACACTGACGCGCGCCGGACTGCTGGCAGTATTAACACGAGCTTAAGTTTTAAATTTTCGCAAAAAGAAATGTCAGTGCGGAATATAAACGCAGCACCGACACGACTTGTGCTCTGCGACCCCGAGGCGTATGAGTGATTTTATGATTTTTTCCGTGAGTTCAAGCAAGTTGCCGACGGTGTTTATGTTGTGTTTGTTCTACGAGGTTCAAACTGAGACCAACTGGCCAACAATTCCGCTGAAAATGTGAACGAAGGATTGAAGCGCTCAACATTTGTCTGAACTTTGGTGCATTTCAAGCAATATTGCAGTCGTATCCTCCCCAGTAATTTGGTCGCAAGGAAAATATTTATTTCACGCCATTACCATTTCAATGACGCGCTCCACTTTTTAGTGCCAAGTGCACTTTTTGGCGCTCCGTTTCGCCGGCACCTAATGCCCGGCAATCCCCCAGCTGGTGCACTGTTCGGTGTAACTTCAGATGAAAAATCACACCAACACTTATTCACAGCTACCGCAAATGTGAACGCAGCTGCCGTAAATTCAGCAACGCACAAGTGGGAGCAGCAGCAGCTGCCGGGACCCCGTCTAGTCGAAGCATGAAATATACGACAGCTGTGTGGCAGCGGCCAACAGCTGAACTGTATTGAGCAACACGGCTGCTGCTGCCACAGTGCCACATTGTCCTCCTGCTCTGCTTGATGCCGCTGTTAGGGTTTTTGTCGACGGCGTCAGTCTTGAGCTATGAGGAAATATCAATTTGATGCGCACACTTATCAGTCATTGTCAACCTCGCTGCGCCGCGCTGTGCTTTTTATTTGGTGTTCAGTGGCAGCTGAACAGCTAAAACTGGCAAGAAGGAAGTTGAAACTCTTGTTCACCCTGCATTTTTCTCGCTCCTTGACAGCTCTTCTGTCAGTCGCAGCGGCAGTTGCCACGTTTGTATCAATAAATTTAATCGGCGTCTGCTGCCAGCTCGACAGTGGTTTTGTAGGTCATTTTCAAATTGTTTGTTACACGCTCGTTTGATAGCGAATTCGTGGCAATGAAGCTGCACATTAAAGAACAGCATTCGAAAACAACAACAAATTTAAGTAGTTGGTACGAATCGATTTAATTGTTTTTTTTTAGTCCATGCGGTCAACGCCTCGTGCGGTGTGTCAGTGGCCTGCGTCGATGAGGCGTGTAAACATTGACAGCAGCCGCATGCAGTCGAAAGCATTAATCATACGCGCCGCCGTCGAGTGAAAAGGAATGACAAATCGCCGCAAAAAACTACGAAATAAATACATCAAAAATCGCAGCAGTGCGGCGCAAGCACAAAAATTCCGCACAATGCCGCCCGCAGTGCATTGATTGGTGGCCATGCCCACTTGCGCAGTCAGCGAAGACTCGTGTCGATTGTGCTGTTGCGCCATGCAACTCGACACCCGGCACACAGCAAATAAATTTGACAGCGGCAGCGCCGCATCACTGCGGCTCCGGCGGCAGCTGCCAATACGCGTCGACTCGCAAAAAGCATTGTCTGTCTGTCTGTCGACGAGTGCATTGCCACTGCCACTATTGTGGTGCCGGCAGCCACACCCACAACACCACAACGGCACTGCTGACAGGCTTAAGTCGTTAACTCGCTCGCGCGCTCGTCCGCCTGGCGGAAGAGCGACGCTTCGGAATGTTGCGCGCGCGCCCGCTTGCGGCCACTTCTACGCTTTTATGACTTTTGGCATCGACTATTTTTTTTTGCTGTGCGCCAGTCAGCGCTCAATGTATTTAATGCGTTTTCAATACAGCCACAACAACAACAATAACAACTGCGCTGCCACTGAAGCTGCAATTGCAATTGCAATGCAACCGAACGATAATTAATGTGCTGAACTTTTTGCTGTAGTCGTTTGTTTTTTTTGCTTTTTTTTGCTGCCCGACACAATGTAACTGTTTTGGCATTGTTGTTGCGCGGCTGCACGTTTGTACGATTACTTGTTTGTTCGGAGTTGGTGCGCTGTCTGTATTTGCATTTATGATTGCGCCGAGCGACAACACAAAAAAACGCAATAAATAAACACAAAACCCGAATGCAAAAAGTCTGCGCTAAAAAATAACAAATGATTTGGACGAAAAACGCATTGTTTGCGCAGTTGTATCGCTTTTTCATGTACTGCCGCGCAATCCAATTACGATTTTATATTTGCTTTTATGACCAACGGTCGTGGTTTTCGCTTTTCATCGACAATTGGGCGGCAGTGATGATGGCTGCATGCAGCAGTTGTTGTGGTGTCGGGGCCGGTGTGACCAGTTGCCAAGACGCGCTGATGAGCAGCAATCGAAATCAACTATTAGCGAAGATTGATCGAAGGAAAAGTGTTTGTGTAAAAGACGCCCTCTGTTGATGAGTTTTGGAACATTAATTGATTTTGTATGTTGTGCACTGCACTGTGACGTTGTTCGAGAGTGAAAGAGTCACTGAAATCGGTTAAAAAGTTTCCGAAATAGGATGTCTCAGAGTCTGGACATGTAGGACAGCTAAGTCTGGGAAAATGTTAGGAACAAATGTTAGTTGGTGGAGAAATCTATTCTTACTTACCTACTGTGACTTATTGTGAGAATAATATTTCCAATGCTAATCGAGTTCAAGTCTACATTTATGCAAGTTTGTCAAGTGACCACCTCAAAAGTGTTGGCAATTATTGATTCGCTTTTCGACATACGCCCAGTCCAGCCCATCCCCCTTATGACGGACACAGTGCCAGTGACTTTGCCAATGCAGGTGATCGATATTAAAAGCACTGGGAAATGTGCACGAAATAAGAATAAGAACGCAGCGCAGCGACAATCGGCGCTGCAGATTGCGAGTCGCAATGTCGGACCGGCTGCCAGTGGATGCGCGGACGTGTGCGAGGTGGCTATGCGTACGCACACACGTCCTTTTATTAATGACATTTATTAACGGCTAAGTGAGTGTCGATTGACAGCGTGATTAATCATTATTCAAGCCATACACACAGATGTCAAAAATGCTGATAAGATGCGACGCCCGATTAGTTGTGATTTATGGCCGCCTCGCTCGCTCCGCCACTGGTCCGTCGTCCGTTTTGGCTATTTATCAAACCGCTTTTTCATCAACACAGGAAATAACATAAATGCTCGCGCATTGTTTGTGTGTGTGTGTGTGTGCTTATATTTAATATCGTCGCATAAATAATGCAAACGTGCGCATTGATTCGATTTGACTGAGTGAGGGGAGTGCAAGAAGGGGCGACAGGTCAAAAGTGTCGGAATTTAATTTTCGCAAACCTTTCAGTGGCATTAACCGAGTTGTTAAATGTTAATGTGTGGTTGCGAGCTTGCAATTAGTTCGTTGTTGTTGGCTTTACAAAGAGACTAAGCCAAGAGGTTAATAGTAAATAATTTTTAACAGCGAAAAAATTATAAAATTTTAAATGTGCATAATTAATTACATGGACATATATACGAAATTCCATATTTAAAATATTCAGCAATGTTAATTGCAAATAAGTTCACTTTAAAGTTGTTTCCAATTGAAATCAGCTTAACTGCGTACTTAGGTTTTACTAAACTACAGTGCATTTCAAAAATAAGTGTTGGCCATATCTTTTTAACTGTAGAAGTTTGCCATGGTGTTAATATCAGATCATCTTCTACATTAAAACACCGTTTTCGCGTGTGTTTCTGTTTTCTTAGTTGAGTACAAGTTTTCGCGGAAATATCCAGAATTAAAAATTAATGCTGTATTTAAAAAACTTCTCGAAGTAGTGTTTTTGGTAAACCATCCAAAGGGTCCAAAAATGAAACCTCCATAAGTCGCAAAATACCCGAAAACATCAGTTTAATTTGTGAGGAAGTGGGTCAGTCGATTCAAAGTGTTCGGAAATGGCGTCGACGAGCCACGGAGAGGAAGGAAGAGAACCACTCAGAACAAAGCGGATAAGGCGATAGTCCGGATGTTTGATAACACTCCAACTCTTAGCTTGAAGATAGCGGAGAAAAGATTGTCGCAGAAGAGAGTCGAAGTATCAACGGCCACTATCCGATGCAGGCTTCTGAAATCGGGCATTCCTCGTCTGAAATGGGCTGCATAAAATTTGGTGTGGATACACTGAATTGGTCATCTCAAAGTCCAGATGCAAACCCGATCGAAAATGTTTGGTCCTTAATGAAGCCAAAGCTTAGAGGAAAAAGAATATCAACAACAAAACATCTCATTTTGGCATTAAAACGGATTTCGAGAGGGGTTTCTTTGGAGTACTCTAAAAATAAGCCAAAATTGTAACAAAAGATACCAAGTGGAACAAAAAAAGATACCAACAACGGAGACTGGACAAAGTTTTGATAATAATGCGAACAAGATATTTGGACAGCCTTTCAGAAAATATATATAATTCATTACTATACCTTCTTTTGTAAGTTTTACAAGCAACACTTATTTTCGAAACGCACTGTAAATAGTCCAGTTTTTGAAAAAGCAATCAATCAACTAACTTAGCGCAGCGTCGCCATTAGAATTTGACATGTGAAATTTTCATTTCAACAAAAATTCTAAATTCCAATTACCGCACATAGCAGTGCGAATTTGTGCTGCGAACAGTCCGCAATTTGTTGCTGAAATAGCTGCAGATGCCGTTCGAGTCTCGAAATATCTCCACTTCGGCTTTGTTTTGAAGTCGTTTTCAGTCCGATTACGATTTCGCTGCATTGTTACGCATTGTGCGCGACGCTTTTGTCTGCTTCGCCAACGTCGATTTCTCAATTAATTAAATTTAACAACAATTCCGCAATCGAATAATTCAGCGCTCGACGGAAATTCCACTCGCAATTACTCATAATTCATTTAGAAACGATCAAAGCGATTGCACGCCGACAAAAGGCATTCAGCCGCACGACGATAGTTGGCAGCCGTGGAGCGCAGCGCACTTTTCTTATTTCATTCCAGTTTCATTTCTCCATTCCGTCTTGTCTTATTGTGTTATTTCATAGTCGTGCGTTGGCCCACCGTAATGGACTCACTTATTAATTATACGCCAGCGACAGACCAGTGCACGAGGAAGAGCGTCTGACGTTTCGGAGACGGATGTGGGTTGTCACGACGCTGGTGGCTGTGGCTGATGCGGAGCGCACATCCCAACCAACCACTGCACTGTGGCAAAAATACTCGAGTCATTGAAAAATTGTTGGCCATAAGCGACGAGCATGCGGCATGCGGGGGGGGAGGCAATGAAAATTATAGTGATGCTGCGTTTCTAAGGAAAATCGCGGAAACTACAAAATCATAGCCACAGTCATCCTGGATCGCTCAGCTGCCAAGAGCTGCAAGCGATGATGATGTTTTCTGATTTTCTGAGAAGTTCTCTGACCCAGTTTTAGACTGCCATTTAAATTTATCCACCGAGTCATGGCTGAGTGCGGCGAAAATATTAGCGGCTTTAGTAAGATGTGTTATTTAGAAAATTAAAAAAAAGATTGAAATAAAACCGTTTTGCAAGTGAAACTCATCGAAGAGGCTCGGCTACGCCACTGCTGCTGCGGCAAGATTTGAAACTTGAGTTAATTTCAACAAAAGATCGGATGAGATATCAAAATGAAATCTGCACTCGCTGCCGCAGCAACAAATCGGAAATCGACGCAGCGGCCAGCGGCGAGGTGAAAGGTCACTCCCGGTGCTGCTGTTGCCGACGCTGGCGGTGACGATGTGATTAATCAGGCTTTTGCTTTTGCCTTTGCTTTGCTGATTCTCCTTTGTTGCTGCAGGAATTTCTGCTCGGTGCCGATTTAATTGCGATTTCGAGAGAACGAACAAGGAAAATGCAAATGGCCAGTAATGGCGCAGAATTGCACGAAGGAAAAGGAAATGCTGGCAGTGCACTCGGAAGTGGAATTAAAATTCAAATAAATACAAAAGTGAAAAGAAACCATGGCGAACTCGCCGTAATGAGAGGCGGCGAACAAAAGAACGAGAGATGAAGTAATGGCAACAAATAAATAATTAGGAAAGCACAGAATTTAAAGGTCGACAACAAAGAAGAGTTGTTCAAGGTGAATCATTTTCTCTAAATTGTTTCTTGATTAAAAATTTTACTTGTTTTTTCAACACAAAGCTTTAATACGCACACACACACACACACGCACGCGCCCTCGGCAAATGTTCATTGGCAACGAGGAGTTGCGCTACCTGCTCCGGCCGTTTGTGTGCAGCGGCATCGTAAAAGCGCTGTCAATTTATTCGCACCGACGTTCGTCTGCGCGCACACAATGGCAATTCGATTCGAGCAATCGTCTCCAACCTCGCTTTCGGCGTTTGTTGCATGAAAAATGACGGAGCGTGGAGAGGAAATTTGAAAAATTACATCAAAAAGCTAAAATTTCATTTGATTTGCAATATACGCGCAACAACAATGCTACATACAAAACGCGGGCGCACAATCACTAACGCCGGCGGCAAATCAAAGCCGAAACGGTAATAAAAACGGCGTTTAGGTCGGTATTGTTGTTTTTGTTGTTGTTGTTGGGCCTAAGGAAGCGCTTATTATCATGCAGGATACGACGCTTGAAGAACCTGCAACGAAAACTTTACGCAAACGCAACAAATAGTAAAGTTGAAGCAGCCAACGGGAGGTTTGAATTCGGAAGCAGCAGAACGTCAATTGTCAATTTGATCAGAGGAAGAAAATGAAATAAACATCCGTCGATTTATTTGCAATAGCGGCCGCGGCGATAGTAGCGGCAGTGGAAGCTGCTGTGTTGAAAGTGGCGCGGTGCGTGCATAAATTTCGCGGCACGCGCCCTACACGCGCACACACACACACTAATGTACTGCGGGGTCCGCGTTCAAGGTGACACTCACACACGCGATTTGAGTGAGGGCTGCGCTGACAATGGCAGCGAAGCGGCGCCACAGCCAAACAGTTGAGCAGTTGTTGACGTTCGGATGTAGAGAATTGCGAGCGATTGTAGCTGCGTACTAGAGATTGCAATCCCGGACCAGTTTTACAATCCCGGGATTTTCGGGACTGAAAATCACAATCCCGGGATCCCGTGATTTTTTTCGGGATTGAATATATAACTTTAAGGAATTAGTTCAGACTTTTTTCAATCAAATAAATTATATCTATGTATTAAATACAATTCTGTTTACTTAATTTAAAACTAAGAACAAAATATCTATGACAAATAACTTAAAAACGCGTTCAATTGCCAAATCAATACAAGTACATCAAATCGTATTATGTGTAAATCTTCAAATAACTGAACCATTTCAAATAACTGAAATTCGGTGTCAGCAATAACTATCAATAATTTAAGTTTCGCTATAGTTTTAATTCTTAAATGCTGATGGTTTTATCTTTTGGCTTTGGCTTTCTTTATCCTCTTATTTACACCATTTTCCTTGCGTATTGTGAATGTGACAAGTCACATTAGTGTAAAGAAGAGTTAAACTTGCATGTTTTTAGAAAATTCTGGTTGTTTACTTTTTTGTTATTGTTGCTATTAACACTTATTCAAACGTCACAGGCAATGGGCAATTTATTTTTTGTTTTAAATATGAAGGGTTGCATGTTTTTGAAATCAACGTGACAAAAGCAAAAATTAAGCTTTTTTTGTTTCGATCCCGGGATCGGATTTTGTCAATCCCTGTAGTTTTTGGGACTGAAATTGTCCGGGATCCCGGGATTACGGGATTCGCGATCCCGGGATTGCAATCCCTAGTGCGTACGTGGGTTGTTGAAACCATAACCAATTGGGCTGTGGCATTGACAAACTGTTCGATTTGTCAAGTTTCCGAGCAGCCAAGTTTGTTCGTTCGCGTAGATAATAGGACACATCACTCGGACGCATTGCCGGCTGACTTGCTCGAGCACTTAGTTGGGCGGAATTGCCGGGATTACGCACAAATGGGAGTTTTATTGTGTGCTCGCGATGCTATTGTCGCAGTTGCTGAAATTTGGCGTTGCGTTGTGTTTGTTTTATCGCAACGGCGGGATTTGCATGCAAGGCGCATCAGCGCCAACTGCCAACTTGGCTTACGTGCATTTTCGTGTTGCACACTCTGCGAGAGTCTCGCGTTTTCTCATCAGGTATTTTTGGTTTTAGCTTCCAATTTGCTGCTAGTTGGCTGGCGAAAAATTAGAAATTTTCAATTCGACTATTCGCGTCGAGTGCAGCGCACAACAAGTGCATCTAATTACGTCGAAAGCCTTGTTGGGTGTCGCATGGCGTATGAGCGATGCGAGTGGTTCGCTGGAAAGTTGGCCCGAACTAAAACAGCGAAGGTAAAATTTGCTGCGTGAGTGTGAGCACACATGAAAGGCACACTCACTCACACACACATACACAACGCATACACACGCACGCATGGCCACATAAAGTAATTACATTTAATAGATAATTGCATTTAATAGAGCGGCAAGAGTGCTGTGCTGCACTGCGCACAGAGTTTGGAGCGCAGCGGAGCCTCGTGTTACCAGTGCAGCACAACAACACCGCCTCACGCACCCTGCATGCACCTCGCACATAATCCTCTTCCTGGGAATATTTAAGCTAAACTTTGTTATGAGTTTCAACATGGCGCAGGCACACACACACACACACACATGCAGACAGCCAGCTAGTCCGCCGCACTTACACAATGGCCAACATACATGGGGCCGAAACCGAAGCGCCGTGTTCAGGTGTGTGCGGATGAGCACAGAGAGGCAGAAGCAGAAGCAGGGACGGAGACACACACGCGCATAAATTAATTATCTGCATACGTAGCCAAGAACCTTTCATTAGTAGCTTAATTTATGAAGTGTTTAGGAGTGTGGAATTCCATACCAGCCATTTAACTACGCATCCATTCACCAACATCGCTCCCACTGCTACTGTCGCTGCCGATGCTGACAACGAACGTTGCTATTGCTGCTACTCTGCTATTCTGCTAGTGAGGGCAGCAGTGGCAGCTGCTGCTCTGTTGCTCTAACCAGACAATATGTGCATTCAGCGGAGCGTTTGCGTTGTGTGGTAACGGCAATGGACGGCCGGCCTTGTCGCCAACACTCACTCAGCACGGAGTCGCACAGACAAACATTGGTGCTGATACTGTGAGCGTGTGTGCGTTGCTATTGGTGTGGGTGCTGGTGCACCTGAAAATCAACTGCATTGTGCACATTAAATAGATTTCGAAACATTCGCACGGCTGGCTAATCGTTGGGTATTTAACGTACCGCAGGTGCTTCGAGCAGTTTACACTGTTTGGCGGCACTGTCAGTCGGATCGATTTTTCTAAGCTGCGGACATACGCAGAGTTTCGATCACTTGAAGTCATGCAGAGTCCTTACGCTGAATGTAAAATGTCAGCATATCGATTTATAAACTTCAAGTTGTACATATTTAAACCTTTCGATCCCGAATTTAATCCTGTCAAATTTCCCGAAAATTATCTCGAAATTACTCTTTTGTATTTAAATCACAAAATAAAAACTGGCACAGAAAGTTCTGCAAATTTTCAACTTATTCCTAAAAGTTTTCTAGAAATTTAGTGGACCTCGAGTAAAGTGTTTTGCTTGCATTCATATTTCAAGTTTTCAAAATAATATTAATGAGCACAGTCTGAATTGTACAAGCAACAAAAATGAACTCCAATGAAGAGCTTCGCAAAAAAGTTGTGTACATTTGGACGAACAATTTACATATTGGGTACAAAAAGTTGGCAAAACTCGCTGGTTCATCGTATATTACGGCACGAAGGACCGTTTTGCGATTTCAATAGGATCCCTCAGTCAAGGATAAGCCAATAAGTGGGCGTCGAAGAGGTTCAACAGACGCAATTTTCTAGAAGAAGGTGGTAGCAATAGTGAAGAAGAACCGATCTATGTCGACAAGAGATATTGAAAAAATAGCCAAAACTACACATGTGCAAGTTATTCGCATCAATCAAAGAAATGGTATAAAGACTTACAAAAAGAAAAATTTGTACGAGATGAAACTAGCGAGCAAAAATTTTTGTGTGGTTATGGACGACGAAACCTACGTGAAAATGGACCTAAGAACTTTGCCAGGTCAGCAATTTTACTCTATACAGCCTGGGGAAGATGTTCCTGATTCAGAAAAAACTATTTAAATGGAAAAGTTTGGCAAACAAATTTTGATTTGGCAAGCCATCTGCCAATGCGGGAAATAATCAACTCCGTACAATAAACACAAAACTTTATGTCACAGAGTGCCTTCAAAAACGTTTATTGTTATTTTTACGAAAACATAATGGTCCAACGTTATTTTGGCCAGATTTGGCTCCAGCATATTACGCCAATGTGGCTCAGAAAAGGTTAAAAGATCAGAAAATGGATTTTGTGAAGAAGGACATGAATCCCCCAAATGTGCCAGAATTGCGCCCAATCGAACGGTTTTGGGCTCAAATCTTCAAAATTTGGGCAAACCCACCAAAACTGTAGCAGAAATGCAAATTATATGGCAAAAAGCATGCAAAAAAAAAACGAAACGGTTGTACAAAATTTGATGAAAGGACTTGTAAGAAATGTCCGGGCTTATGGACAACGACGTATCAACTGATTTTATTTTAACTATTATTATTACTACAACTACTTCTACTAGTAACAACAAAAATTTCAATAAACCTACGATTACACCACTCAAAGAAATTTGAAATTTTGCAGAACTTTCTGTACCGGTTCTTACTTACTTAAGAAGTGTGAACACGACTAGCTAGTTTACTTTTGAACAATTTTAGCTTAAAACGGGTTAAACTAAATTTGTATCAATATTTTTTAGTTACAGAAAATTGATCTAATATTTATGGAAAAATACAAAATTAGCACTTTTTGATATTATTTAACCATTATTAAAGAAACTGGGTTTTGATCAAATGCAAATGTTTGTGTAGAACACAAACTTTCCCTGATATCGCTGCAAATTATTGGAAATTATTTTGGAATAACAGTACATTTTTTTTAATTTGCTTTGAATTCATTTATAAAAATATTGATTTGTTGGTGCCTACTTAACTTAAACCCATAAATCAATCGTAGCTTTTGCTATAAGAAGAGGTGAAGTTGCTCTGAGGCAACTTTGGGGTCGAAAGGGTTAAAGGTGTGTGACAAACTAACCAGTTATGTGCCACTGAACCTATTAAAATACAATACAAATAATGAAATAATTACAATTATTACTGAAATAAATTAAAAATGAACAATAAAATTGCAGGCCTTGAACTTATTGCGAAAATAATCAAATAATTTCTTTGCTTAAAAACCAAAAACTTTAGCTATTGCTTGCTCGAAGCAAGCAGTAAATTGCCCTAACCCAAACAGATACAAGTGTTCACAAAGTTGGCTGCCACACCAGTCATCGTGTCACTTAGGTACTCTGCTGCATTCAGCCGTGTGCACCCGTTGCAGCAACATTGGTCACCGAAATGAAAGAGCATGAAGGCGACTGTCCGCCAAGTTGGCTTTGTGGTCCAACGCTGGGCTTAGCGGCAGTGGCCTTGAGGGTTCTGCAGGACAAAAATTGCTCCAGCGTTTTGCATTGGGCCATAAATCAATTTCACAGCTGCCAACCGGGCGACCGAGTGGCTCCGTGGGTAGATTGGCTGACGTGCTGCTCTGTCCGCTGTACGGCGGCTCTGGGCGCGGAAATGAGGCAACTAAGTGGCAAGCACAGCATGCACAGCAACAAAGCTAACCTCCTGCGCAAAACTTTTGCAATCTTGCAGGCAGATAATAAGGTTTCGTCTGTCTGTTGTCATTTAAAGCGGAGATTTCTTGCTATTTGCAACCCGTCGCGCCCCGAACGCGCACTTTGGCCCGTCGCCGCTGCTGCAAGCGGTGACAAAAATTGCAAATACTTGCGATGTGTGCATGTGGAAGTGCTGCGTGTCTAAGTGTGTGCTAAGTTTAAGTTTGCGTACGTGTTGTCATTGTCGGCGGCCTTCGAGCGGCGCGGCGCGACGTGTCCCGCCCAGCCTGAGTGCTTGCTTGTTGGCAAATAAAAATCTTACTTAGCGACGAAATAAGGTCAAACTGTCAGCTCGAGGATGGTAACCGAGCGAACTACATAGTTGTTGTTCGGTAGTGAGGTGGCAAGCCGAGAGCGCAGCGGGCGAGAAGGAAATTTGCAGCATGCTGTGAGTTAAATGAAAATAAAAGCCGACAGCGCGCAAAACAAAGCAACTTAATGCCGCAACGTTTGTTGTGCTTCCCATGTTGTTGATTGTGTTGTTGGTGCGGTGTTGTGCAGTTGGCGCTCAAACAACTACAACTACAACTGCAGCAGGAGAAATGTAGTTGAGCGGCAAGTTTGTGCCAAAGTTTAAAGTGCGACACAAAGGTGAGTCGACGTTGACTTTCGGTTGGTGTGGTGCGGCCATTTTCTTCTCAACTTCTGGCCGAGTTGTCCACTTCTCCATTTCATTCTCGTTTTACTTAGTATTTGCTCTGTTTAGTCACGCTTTTGTGTGTGTGTGAGTGTGTTTTGTGTTTATTGATGGTGACTTGTCACTTTGGTATTGAGTGCACTTTCGTTGCTGGCCGGTTGCCTGCTGCCGAATGAGCGTTTTATTGGAACTGGTGGACGAGTTCCAGAGAACAGTGGGTGCGATTTGTGGCAAGTTGGCAAAGAATTTGGCAGTTTCGTGCGCGATGCCGAAGACTGCAATTTTCTTTAGCAAAACTACGCAAAACTTTTTGCTTTCGTTTCGACGAATCATCAACTAATTGCAACATAATTAAATCAAATTAAATAATAATACAGAAATTTGCTGAAAATTGAGAATTGTTTGTTGTTGTTTAATTGTTTAATTCATTTAATTTAATTGTTTAATTACAATTTTGTCAATTATAATAATTTAGTCAGTTTATCATTGCAATGCAGCCCAAAGTAAATTCAGTTTTTAACTAAATACAAGACACATAAATAGTAAAAATAATTATGGGATTTGTCTACCTTCGTAAAGTGCAATATTTCGCAGAAATTAATGAAATCTGCACGATATCGCAGACACATTCGAATGTATCTCTCATGCCGGCTGGGACATTTATTTTCGTGAATTACATTTCTGGCGCCAAAGTGTTGGCAGACATGGCAGAGGCAATATTGGCACAACTCGGCAGTGATATATTGGGACAATTAAAGGCACACAAAATAAATAAGTGAAATTGCACGCCGCATGACAGCATTTCATGGCATGCGACATATAAATATTGAGACTCATTTAATTCAATGTTGCGTAGGCGAAGCGTGGGAGCGCCAAAGCGTGAGAGCGCGAGAGGTGGCATGTCCCAGTCGAGCTCAGCAAACCACAGCAACAGAGTTCACTTGTGGCGTTCAGTTGCGCCGACACACTGACAAAATATCTGTGAAAAAGTTTTTCATGAAACGCTTCACATATGACAGCCGCCTTAAAGTATACTTCACAAACGGCATGAAATCGCTCTTTAGGATCGGTCGGAGCTCCTGCAGTTTGTCAGAATGTTTTATGAAACGTCGGATTAACCGAACTATTGAGCGGCCACTCTTCGCAACTGCAACGTGCACATCACGTGCGTAATTAATGCATGTGTGCGTGAGCCAGGAAGTGTACACATCCATGAAAGCGGCGATGATTGTGTTTTCACGGCTGCCTGTGGACACGAAAGTAAGCAAATAAATTTTCTCCGCTGTGACTATTCGTGTGTACGCGACTGCATTGCGCCATTTACGGACAGACGAACACACATTGAAGCATTAAAATAGAGTTTAATTACATTTACATTAAAAACGTAAGCACACTTGTAGGCGGTCGGCGTTGAATGCGAATGTGAATGCGATGGCGTATGGGTTGGAGATGCGAAAATAATGCAGCACTTTAATATGCATGAAAATGACTTAATCGGATTACTCGCGTTCTACAGAGAAGGTTTCAAGGCAAACGGTTTCGAGTGGCACTGGAAGTGGACCTTTTCCAGTTTTTAACTCAAGTAGAGTTTACACGAGTAGCAGAAAATTTATGAAAATTTAATAAAAACCATTTATTGGGATGCAGTTCATAAAAAGTATGCCACTTTTTTTTCAAACATAAACTCGCCTTTTCAACGGCATCGTTACACGCCGCACAAAGGCCAAGCGAGGCGCGGCCACTTTCACGGCTCGCCGGCTGAGTGCCACTCAACGCCGGTGTTAATGGTGTGTGCGCCATTACTGCTGCTGTGCGTGGTCGGCGACAAATGCAGCGGCGGCGCGCGACAACAACGCAGCTGCAGGCTGCTGCGCTCGAGTGTAAAATGAAATCAATTTCATCTTAAAGGCAAAGCGGCAGAATTAAAGCGCAGTCGCGCGCATTCTGATTCGCCTGGTTCGCTTCATTTAACTCTTGCAACCACACGTGCCGCCACAGTTCGCTGCGTTTCGCCGCCGCGACCTTTTCAATGCACCGCAATTAATTATCTTTGGCGCTTCTTTGCCAGCCGACCGCGCTTTGCATTCGCATATTCGCTCTCGCTCTTTAGACGCTCCGGCAGGTTCGTTATTTTTCCAATTTAATTTCTTTAAAAAAAGCATTGCGTTCGTTTCGTGTGCGCGCGTATTGATTTCAGCGCATTAAAATGAAATAAAGAAATCCAGACAAATGGGCAGAGCGCTGCGGCATTACAACTGTTATCCCCGAACGCGGCAAATGAATATGGCGCGCAATATTTTGCACACCGACCGACAGACAGACAGACAACATATGTGCGCTTGTGCGTCCGTCCGTGCGTGTAGTTTGATGCATTTTATGCTGCAATTATGGGCAAATTACGATTGCAGGCGACGCGCCAATTAACTGCGGATATGCCATATGCATAATATAAATAAATTCGAAAATATTGCAGCCTGATTTAATGCGGTGCTGTGCACGTGACTTTGCTCGAACCAGCACATTTACCTGTTTTAAAAATAGGCCAACTCGGTTGTTGTTTATGGATGAAACACTTTGAGCGGTGTGACTCACCTATAAACACAACGAAGAGAAAAAAGGACTCTTCAGATTGAGGCAGATTGTAGGTTTGCAGCTCAGGAACACTTTTCTACGCTCAGGATGTGGTGACAACTGGTTAGACGTTCTAATAAGAGTAGTAACTCTAGTACCCAAATTTCATGGCTTATTTATGGGCTGACATTTTACTAATGCCGATTGTTAATTATGCGCACTGCAAGCACCCTTAGTCCGCTCTGTGCCACTAAACATTGCGGAAAAAGGTATCAGAGAGCTCTACTTCTGCTGACTAGCATTCGTTCGTGCAACTTGCTCTGTAAATCACCACTCAACTGAAGTACTTCAGCGCAATCAGAGCTTTAGCAGAGCACTGAAATGGCACAGCCACTGGCAGCCAACTGCCAGCGCGCCTGCATTTAGTGTCTAAACTCAGTTTGATTGAAGGCGAGTGAACGCATGAAAAATAGCAGCAGAGTTTTACTTTCACAACAAACAAACAAAAAGTTGGCATTTGAAGTTTGCACTTCCAGCAACATTGATGCAAGTGCGAAATGCAAAATAAATGACGAATAATCGAGAAGAAAAAAAATGGAGGCTCAAATGGAAAACCATATGTAAAACGATTGAAGCATTCAACTTGCAACCTGCGGAAGCGGACGAATTTTGTGCGGTGGTTCTCAAAATGTATTTGCCAAAAAAATTTTGCCTTCTTTTTCCACGAATCTTCCGAGTCATGTGGGTAGTCAGTTCATAGGAAAAATTGATTTGTATAAGAATTGAATTTTTAATTCTGGAAACTTGTAGAAATAATTTTTCCGAGAGAGCGCACACCAAACTCCAAACTGTTTTGTTAGTGAAGCGAAAATTCTGTGTAAATGCTAATGAGCGTTAAATGCAATGCCTAAAAGTACGCTTCAATTTTTCACGGTCTCTATGGATGTAGATAACTATTGAAGTAACGAACATCTAACAGAGAGGGAAACAGAAAATACACAGGATGTCATTTTGCGATCAATGCCATTTGAAACATATTTGCTACTTAAAATGCTTGCAATAGAGTTCTGCAGAAGTATGAATTTTTGTTATTCGAAAACATTCAAATGCTTTTGAATAGAATACTTCACTTCATCTCTGCGGATCAGTCCGAATAAATACGAGTACAGCTCTCTTCGAGTACGAGTAAGCTCCGTACAGAAACGAGTAGACTTACACTATTTATTCATATTCGTTCGAAGCGGGAAAACGAGGACGAAAGCATTCGAATAATAGTACAAAGTGCTTGAATATCCGAATTTACTCATTGTATTATTCCTAAGATTATTTAGAAAAATTTATGTTGCATTTATGTTCTTCAATTCAAAATTCTTCTTTCTTCACTTCAACCACACCACAAGTATACACATGGAAAAGTGACATACTGCGCATAAAGATATTCGATGAAACTGTTGATCTTCGAATACTTCGCAAAGTTCTCGATTACCGAATACGAACACTGCAGTGTTCCCTATTTACCGAATATGAATAGAATCAAGAAGCGTCGCTCGCTGGTTCTCTTTTCTATTCGCTTCGTTGTACACATTCTTCGAATACCAAGTACCCGTACAGTATGTACAGTAGTGTAGTCGCCAAAATGAATATATTCATGCAGGACATTAGCTTGCAACAAACCGATATTTGAGGGTTTGAAGCCCGTGCATGCGCCACTGCTCGTACAAGTATGAAAGTGTAACTACAGGTCGCAGATTCTTAGGGACGACACGCTTCATGCTCTGCGTGAAAATGAATTGCTTGAGGTGCCACGGAGTTACTCATGGGAGCACTTGTCCAAATCGGCTTTTGCTCAACGCGTCCATCGCCACTCGGTGCCACAGTGGCGTTCTCCGTTTGTCAACTTCACTTTCCCTCTGTTCCTCTGCCGCTCAACCACTCAGGTGCTTCCCGCAATTGTTTGCTACATATTCCGCTATCTGTCAGTACTCATGGACACAGGCGCGGATTCAGAAAAATATTTCGGGGGGGAGGGTTTTATAAAGTAATTCTTTAGTATTTATAAAATGCCTCTTAATTTGTATGTAGATTTATAGTCGATCCAAATATTTCGGGGGGTTTCAACCCCCAAAAGCCCCCTGGATCCGCCACTGCATGGACACGTGAGCTCTTATCACTGTCAGGCTGTTCGGATCTGTGAGCGGCGCCTTGCTCGCCTATTTGTTAATATCCGCGGCACACTTAATGCGTTTCCGCCCCACAGCCAGATTTCGATAAACACGCAGCGTTCGCTGTTCGCTGTTCGCTGTTCGCCGGCGCTGCTGTTGTTGCTGTTTATAGTTGTCACTCATTTGTGGCCGCTATTTGTTTATTTTATTTGCCTTTGTTAGTGTGTGGCACTGCGCGATCGCTATCGAACAAAGTAAATTAAACGTACGCGTAATTGTCACTTAATATTTTCACAACAACAATGCATACATTGGAGTATGTGTGTCACGGTCGCTGACTGTTTGCTCATAATGCCGCTGCAACTGAATGTGGAGCGCAGCAAATCGCTCTAACGTTGGCAAATAACTGGACCGACCCGGCATTGCGTTTGCTCGGCAATGTTTTGCAAATATTTGGCACTTTTGCTGACGCGCGCAAGTTCAATGACACTGCGTGGGCATTAAATTAGATTTCTGCTCAAAGCGAAAACAAAACCACGACCATTGTAGACGGCCAATCAAGTGTCTGCGGCGTCCAGATGCAGTGAATCGGATTTTGGAAACAGTCTCAACAATGCCGCCGGCCAACTGGGCGTCGAGCAAACACATGGACTGCTGTCGCTCTCGCAGATTCTGATGGTCGCATCTAAGGCAACGAATTTGCTATTGGAATTTTCTGTTTACTCGAATGGAAAGTGCGGCGCCGACAGAGTTGCCCGCTTTCCCGCGCATCCAACAAAATACGATTTTCGCACACAATGTTGACACGGCAATCAATCGTCATAAATGCTGCACCGCTGAGCAACTGTTCAGTGCCAGCCGCAGCAGCACGTCCGCAACAACAACCACAAGCACGTGTCGAGCACTGAAATCGCCAAATCAGCGCTGTCGCTGTCACTGACACTGCCAGCCACAACATTGCTGCGCGCGCAAGTTCAAAAGTTCGAAAATCAGCTCCGGGCAAAGGTTTCGCCCGCCCATCGATGATACTCGCCGACACACATTGAGGTAATTCCATATTATAGTCTGTCAATGCGTGGTCAGCGGCGCCACTCGTCGCCACTGCATCCACTGCATGTCGCATCGGCCGCATCGACTGCTCCGCTGATTGCGTCCACATCTCTCAACGCGCGTCGAACGTGTAATAATGCAAATAAATTGCCGATGGGTACGTGGAAATTTTAATGAAGCTGTCAGCACGCTCGCCGCTGCCGCCTGCTGATGGGCAGAACACGCGTTGTTGTTCTTGTTTCGGTTTGATTTTTTCGTCTGCAACGATGACAGACGCGTCGGCACGGAGGCAACGCTGCAAAAGTTGACAAATTGCTTGCGGTGGAAGGTGTAATTTGTTGAGTATTTCGCGCTGCTTGGAATGACTTCGGATGCCAAAATGATTTCTGATCACCGCTGTTGTGCGTTTTTGCAACGAAAATGAATAAGTGGGCCAATTACATGTAATTTAACTGACATTACTGACCACTGACAATCATGGGTTGCGTTGGTTGTTTTCTTCCTCTTCATTCGGTCTTCCGCAGCCACTCACCACCGCTGCTTTGCTCGGAAACCGCTGTAGGATGTCATGTAGCCATATCCATTCAGCGCACTTCGCCTCGCCAACTACTCCCCAACCCATCTAGCCAAGCTTCCAACCAATCGCAACCGGAAATCTTACTTAATTTTCCGAAAATGACAATTCAGGAAATGTGAAACTATTTGCACTTATGGTTATGTAAGTGCACTTTCACGTATCGGCTAAGCCAACAAGGCCCACCGACACACACACACACACACAAACTTGTTGTTATTTCTTGTGTGTGCATGCGAGCATACGAAACACTGGAAGCCAAGGCGGTAAGTGTAGCTAATGCAGCCATGCCGCATCAAAATAAGCACAAATTTATTTCAACCGATAAACATTAACTCACACACACACACACACATACAACACGCAAGTAATTAAAATAGAGTGAACATCGCTTGCGAAGACAGTGGATCCGATCCGATTGATCTGCTTTACATGTTGGTGTCTGACAAAAAGTAAGTAATACATTTACTTACTTTTACTTACTTTTTGTTTACACTATTTAGATGGTCAATTAAATTGAAATCAATAGTTGGGCATTTAATTCAATTGGCAGAATTAACTAAAGTTCAAGCTGCGCGGAAGGTGTCTAATTGTTAATTATAAATCGTATATTGTACATTCATATTGCATAGATATTATTAGTTATGGCTTTTGTTGCTGTTGTTGTTGTTTTTCGTTTTCTATATTTCAATGTTTGCTGCTAGCGATGGTCACCTTACTGTTGGCTCTTGAGCTGCGCATAAAGTTGAATTACTTGTGTTGTGAATGAGCGTTTGCAGTCGCAATGAGGCGGCTCGAGGCATCGGCAGGTAGCAGAGCAATCGAGTTGATGTAATTGAAGAAAGGCCAACTCAACCCGGTTATGTGCGGTTGGCAGGCGGCGACGACGTCGGCGTCAACATCGGCCCCGGCGTCGTCGTCGGCGTCAGTGGTGGCGTATGAGCAACGTGCGTTGTGGTTTGACAGCAAAATTAGTTTCTGGCTGCAAGGCGGTGCAGCTGCCTGCATGTATTTACGGCCATTATGATTGTATAACACAATTATATATGCACATGTGTGTGTGTGTGTGTGTGTGTTTGGCGTTGTGGTTTATTCGGCGCATAAATGCTTTTCGCAAATAAAATGCGCCTCACGGCAACGCCCCCAACAAATGGGGTCGAACTGGCAACCAAACTCAAAGTGACAAATTACTTAAAAATAAAAAAAATTATTTGGTCTGCAATAGTGTTGAGTGATGTTGAAGCATCAGATGTGGTTGCAATTTCTGTCACTTCTTCAGACTCTTTACTCCGCCTTTCGCTTAGGCACAAAATTTCTCAATTGATTTACAAATTTTCACTGTTTTATTTTGAAAAAGAATTAGAAGATTAAATAAATTATGGAGCATTACACAAAAGCAGAAATTAACGCTTTGAACTTCCTCAGTTAGACGCTTAAACAGCTGCGCGTTCAATTGTGTGCAAACTTAATGCTTAGTAGGTGAAAAATCCCGCCAGCAGTTGGAGCAGTCGCCGAACACCCGAACGCAACAAAGTTGAGCTGTAAAGTCGTGCTTGTCAATAATTCACGACATCAAATCGTTTGCGAGTTTTCAAGGTATTAACCGCTGTGCACTGTGCGCCCAACCCCACTCCGTCGCTCGCCAGTCTGCCGAGTAGATAACTAGCAAGTCAACTGAATTATTGAGTGCAGACATTTGGCCCCAAAAACGAGCGGGAAGTAAGAGAAAATCAACAGGCGAAGAACGTACGGGTGTCGACTCGTAGGTGCCAGACTACGTGTGGCCGTGTGTGTATATGTGTGTGTGTGTGTGCATGCTCGGTAAATACATAGCAGTAGTTAAGTCAAGTAGTCAAGGCAGGTAATGAAGTATAGAATCGCAACGAGCTGCAGTTTAATGTTGGCGCAAACACGCTCCAAAAAATAATAATCCTTCTGAGCAGAGATTCCCAAACTGTTGAGGAAGACTGGAGCAGTTCGAATCTACTGCTGTGTGATCACTGATCACTTAGAGGCGCAGGCGGAAATGGAAAGTAAATGGACGTTAACAGAGTTAACGGGGCGGGGCAGGGCACAGGAACATTTGACATTCTCCGAAACGTGTGGTTGAACAATTAAAATAATAGAAAAGCAATCTTGTATGGGAGTATGCACAAATGTTAATTAATGAAACAGCAATTTAACAAAGTGGCACATATGAAAAAATTAAAAGGAAAAACCCGCATACGTTCGCCTCAAACCGTGTTGAGTGTAAATTAAATTTCGTGCTAATTGAAAATAATACATTTGATTTACATAAAGACCCATGTACAACAACACCAACAACAACATTGCCAAGCGCACACAAACACACAGCACAAATATCCTCATTCACGCTGAGCTGTAAAACTCAAATACGGAGTGGGAAAAAAAATCGAAGCAGCAATTTCGCCGCAGAATTTCTGAACTCTGCCAAATAAATAATAAATTAATAAACGAGAATTGAACGAGTACAAGCGGCAAAGCCAAGGAGCTGTAGGTCTTGGCAGCAGCCAGCAAACAACAACGAGGAATGTGCCTGAAACAGGAATTTCTCTACGCGCTCAACACGAACTGCACGGCGGCTGTGGTGTGGGCAAAGTTTTTGCTCAGCGCTCACCGTTCGCCTTCCTCGCCCGCACAGCACCGAAAATTTCTATGCAGCACATGCAAAATTTCGGAACCAGCCGCTGCCGTTGCCGCTGCTGTCTATTGATTTAACGTGCCAAATACAGGGCGATTTGTCTTGCAGATCCTGTAGCTGGTTTCACCTTCAAGCGACACTCTAAGAAATATGGAAGTGGCCGCTCGAAGTTTTAAGAGCTTCATGAATCCGGCGCAGTTCGCACTCGATCAAACAATATTCAAACGCCAAACAAAACTTCATGTCCGTCCATTTCACAGTTTGAATGTGATTTTTCGCTTTTTGCGTTTAAATAATTTTGCTCAGTGCATCTGTGTGTCTGTCAGCTGCTAATCCGGCTGCTCTTGCTTTTCCGCACTACGTTCCTTGTTGGTGATTTTGTGTTGGTTTGTTTTGGTTGTTTTTGTTGTTGGTTTTGTTATTTATTATTATTGCCATTAAGCCAGCAGATTCTGTGCCGATTCTGGATTAAATTTTTAATTAGGTACTATTGAAAATATGCGCCGGAGCAGGAGCGGAAGCCGGCCCGAGTGCGAGCGAGAGCAGCGAGTGGGGAGAGACGAATGTGCGGCAAGTTTGGCAGTAGGCAACAAAAGCAAAAATGGGTTAAACTTTCCAAAAATACACAATATTAATTGAAAGGCTTTCAGTGCTGCGCCCAAACGGCAGCGACGGACAGGGGGCAGTGGAGGCAGTTAACAAATACGAGTAAAACGTTTTGCAGCATTCGCCATACAAGCGGCCAAACACATTGTTCGCTGCATTGTTGTGTGTGTGTGTGTGCGTCTAGTTGTGTATGCTGGGTATTAGGTGCGGCGAGCGCGGAAGGATGCTGTTGGCTTTTATTGTGTGTGAGGCACTAATAACAATAATCGCAAATTAAATTTTCATGAATTTTAATTTCGTTATTAATAAATAATTTCAGGGTTATTGAGGCCAAATCACTGGGCTATTAAAAGTCTGGGCGAAGCGGCAAGGTGCCGCAAACGGTGTGATTCGGCGAGGACGCGGCTGTTGTTCGGGGTGGAATGGGGTTTTAAATAGACTGAAATAGTTAACTGTTGCTCAGGGATTTGCAATTAGTACGGAAGGGTGGAAGGGGTCTAAATTGCCACAGATTTAGCATAAAACCGGAGCTGGTGAATTGGTGGTTTTTATGGAAAAACGCTGTGCATGGTTCAATCGATGACTGATTGACCGATGCACCGATGGAACTGAAAACGTGAATTAGGGTCGTTAATGGCTTTTTTTTGGATCAAATGCACTAACACAGCTGCAGTAATTAAGGACTAATACTTGCAGGTTTATATCGGACTTTGCTAAAATATTGAAAATTATAATACAATTTTTCCAAAACATATTGTTGGTTCAATTTCTTAAAATTTTGGTATTTTGTGGAGACTTCGATAATGCTGATTTGATTTTTTACTACCCGATCTTCTGTTATTTTATTACATCTAATATCGCTACTTATCCCTTTATCGGAACTAGAATTAAAAATTAATAAAATAAATAAAATTTTGAATGTGGTTCAAATTTCAAAATTCAAAATTATCCAAATCCTTAACGTCAAACGCCACGACAACGCGCGCACACTTTGGCAGCGCCGTGCGTGCGTCGCGCGCGATTTCACACCATCTAACCGCGACAAGGCCAGTGCTCCGGGAGCGGCAGCAGTGTGAAATGCAAACGAAGAAATAAAAAAGGCATTCGCAGCTTCATTGCGAAGCGTGCAAAAAGCAGTTCAGGCGTTTTTTGCTCGGAAGTGTGATTTTCATTTCGTTTTGTGCTCAGTCCGCCCCAGAGGCGGACATGCATATTTTCGGCATTGCTGCTAAGCCAATGGCAAAACTAACATTTGCACTGGCCAAACACAAACACACACACAGATATAAGAATGCGGACGCAGACAGATGGAGCGGACTATGGACTTGTCCAAGCAGCAAACCGCTGCGACGTTGACTGTGCGGGATTTTAAAAGGCTGTTCGAAAATGTTGAATAGCTTTGGTTGCCGTTTGTTTCGGTGATTTATTGGTGCGTTCGCGGCAGAGCCAAGCAGGAAGCGAGAGGGCGAGAGGGGAGGCGGAAGAGAAGGCGGCATGCATTGAGTCTGGTGGCGTGTACCGGTTCACCAAACTGCCATGAAAACTTTTACATTTTTTCATTTAGTTTGCAGTTCGCCGCTGGCCGGAGCGGCCAAGAGGAAGCGCCAACTGTTGGCCTTGGCAGCAGCGCGCAGCGCATTGTTTGAAATGCAAGAAAACGAATGTGACGGCTTTTAAGAAAACGATCGACGCAGAGCAAGGACGACTAAGCGACAGTGTGGAAGAAGAACGGCGGCACGTGACGAGAGGTGAGGAGGTGTACTGCAAGTAGCGGCTGCAGCTAAAATGAGTGCGTGGAGTGTGCAAGGCAGCCGCAGGAACTTTAGTGAATGTCTCTCGAAACTCGATTTCGAAGGCTGACCGATTGGCTAAACTCTTATTAATGCAGTTAGTAGTGGTTGGGGTAGATCCATTTGATTGGCTCCAAGGTTTCTGAAGATGTGTGGAAATAGATTTAGATTGACAAATGTCCATTCATATCTATGTTTTTCTAGTTTCGAATTTTGATGAATTTGATGGAACCTCAAAAAGGAACATCCACTAAAGTGATGCTTTACATGTGCGAAATAGGCGCAGAGTAATGTACAGACGACTTAAAATTGTTGGATGTTAAGAATTTCTTACTCAGAGACACTCTTGAAACTTTCATAGAAGCGCTCACACGAACCCACATGAAAGTGTGCCTGCAGCGTGAAGTGTTCCTTATGTGTAGAACATCCTCAAGTATATATATGTAAATCGTTTTATGTACGTAGCTCTCGCCTGACCGCTCGTTCCACTCACCCGGCGAATGGCCGCATTCTACGAGCAATTTCCATGTTTTATGCACTCAAATGACGAATGTTTTTATGGTTTTAGGGGTTTTTCGTACTTGACGCTTCTTCTATTCCACTATTTTGCAATTTCTCCTTTCGTAGAGCGACATGAATTTCAGTTTTTAGTCGATGGAAATTAGTTCTGAATCTGCTGTGCTTGCTGCCATTGGCCGCCGAGCAGTGGCAGGGCGAGGACGATGTGTCGTTGTGTCTCTTTGCCGTTGGGGCTGAAGCATTGTAAGCGCTTCAAATGCGGAAATTGAAACTTATGTCTGTTTGTCTCTCTGTGTGTGTGTGTGTGCAGGTGTGCGTAGAGCAGCAGCAGCAGCAGCTTCAGCACAAGGTATATTTTATTCCTTTTCATTAGCAGTCAATGCTGCAAATGGACTTTTAATCTTCATATTTCATTTACTGCTTCTGTTAGTTTTTGCAGCATTTCCAATTCCGGCAGCGGCACTTTAAGTTTTTTGACCATTGCGGCAGTTTCGGTGTATCTCGAACAAGTGGCTCATGGAACAGGGCCGAAATGCAATTAAAGAGGAAAGAAAATTTGCTCTGCTTGTCGTTAGGTAGAATGGGGCGAAGGGGAAAATGCTGGAGACCTTCAGCTGTGTTTTCATTTTACATTCCGGTTTGCTGGCTTTGGCTCTGTGCCCATTGTGTGTGCCACCCCTCGTCGCACACCGATGCGATTCCCTGCCACACAGCGGTGTCGAGCTTTAAAACGCCACTTTTTGGTTGTTTACTTGCGGCTGCGTTGCTTTGCGCATTTTGACCGGCGGCAGTGTTCTGTTTTGCTTTTTGCTTGGCCGAGGATATTTCATTGGTGATTATCGCTCGCGGCCAGCCGTAAACATTAAAACGGAGAATGACACATTTACGAGCAGCGAAAGTGCTCGCCGCCAGCGCCGATGCACATTCCACGCTCCGGTCCATTACTGCCGCTGCAGCATGCGGCCGTAACTGCAGTTGTTGAAACTTAATTAAGAGTCATGTGCATTGTGGGAAGGTCAAGGCGACAGCGGTGGCGTCAGTCAGTCTGCCTCACCTGTCAATTGCTGCAGCATGGCTCGGGCCGAGAGTCGCGAACAGAATTTTTAATTTAAAGTTTCTGGCTGCGTCCTTATTAAATTAGTTGGCAGCACTTTAAGGCGCCGTTTAAACTTGCTCGCAATGTCCTTGCGACTCGTTAGCAACTCGCAGCGGCTGTCGGCACGCACTCCGGCGGCCCTAACTACCGCACGACAGCGCGCAGCAACGGTGCAGTGGACGCCGTGGACGCTGTGGCAACGGAGGCGAAAGGCAGAGCAAAAAACAGCGGAATAACTGTAGAAACAGAAATCCTCCTGCTTAGCTGCAAGACAAATTGTTCAACGCTTAGAAACAGCAGCAATTAAGAGATTTCTTTTCTTCATTTCTAGTCACTGTTGCTGCTGTGTTGTTGTCGTTGTTGCGACTGCTGTTGTGGGGCTTTTTTTCGTTTTATTTTTTGCAAGTATCATTTGTCTTTTGTCCTCTGTGCGCTTTCGAATGCTATTTTTAAAATCCCTCTTCCTCGTTTCCTGGCAGTTGCAAGTCGTGTTCGCCGCGTTGCCGGGTGGCCGTCACAGTTGATTTGGCCGTGGAGTCGAGAGTTGCTTTGCCATGACACGAACTGCGACGTGCAGCGGGCGCGCCGCAACCGTAGGCGAACTCGCAAATGAATGAGCGATTTGAAACGACAACATTTTTCATGTCCGACAACTAAATATAAACAATTCACTTGTCATTGTTGAGTTTTTCATTTGTCTCAGGGCTGCTGCTCGAACAACGGTCTGGCCCGAGGTCCACGGCAGCGCGCTTCGGTTCTTTTCTGCTGGTAATTGAAGCAAACTGAAACACAACTGCGGAGTGCAGTGAATGCGGCAAAGTAACGGGAACTAAGCTGAACTCGGTCCAATTCAGCCTGCGATGGCTTCAACCCAATCCCATCCTCACTTAATTGCTCTCCGATCCAGCCGCAAGGTTTAGCCTTAACATAACCTCAATTTCTTTCACTTGAGTGCAAAAAATAATACGGCGGAACGAAATGAAGCCAGCGCCAGCGCAAAACTGAATACCGTAGCAAGAATGCCGATTCACCTTTTTGTTCGCCTTCGTTTATTTTGCGCTTCGTAATTGCGAAAATGTTGTGAGGAAATTTTTTGAATTTTGCGTTAAGCATAAAAACTATGCAATAAGCAGCAAAGAATGAGTTGGAAATTGTTGCAGCTTGGCAGACTGGGATTTCTCGCTGGAAGACAAAGTCGCGTCGGCTGCGATTATTTGGTGCAGAAGCAAAAGTTTTCAACTATTTAAAACCGAGAGGCACTAAAGCGAGAAGCAGAAACTACTGGCACGTGCGCGACGCGCAGCAAGGAAACGACGAAGCAAACCTGACCCAGATATAATTTCGGCCGCTTTGTCTCGCACAGCTTAAGCTGTCAAGGCAATAAAAGCATAATGCGAGCGACGCTATCGACAATTCGTGCAGTGCTGTTTCGTCCTGTCGCAGACGCTTTTTAAATGCGAAATATTTGGTTTCGCTCGACGTTTCGGCATTAGGCGAATTTCATTGATTTCCTAGGCAGAGGCTCGGTTGGTTGCGTATTAAAGTATGCAATCTGTTTGTTTTCCGATTCGGCCTGTCTGCTGTCACTGCCAGCGCGTCAGACTTTTGCTACTTTTGTCATTTCCATGCCATTACATTAACAAGCAACTCGCAAGGGGTTGCGGCGCGGCGCGGCGAGGGCGACGCCCAAAGGCCCAAACAGGCCAAGCAAAGCAAGCAGACGAATACTTTGCAGTTCAATGTCGACTATCCGCGCCGCCGTCCCACTTGGGCAACCACGTCTATGCCGAGCTCGGCCGCCCGCAAGCATGCTTCACATATCTGCTGTTCTTTGCCGCATGCGAGGAGACATTTTTCTTGGCATGGCTGTTGTCTTTGTTGTTGCTGCCATGTTGCCATGTTGCTGTTGCTGTTGCGCTGCGGTGGGAGCGCGAAGGTGGTGAAGCAGAAAAGGGTTGACAGCTGTACGAATGACTTGTGGCTGCCGCTGCGACATTCATTCATATCCACTGCTGCCGTGCGGCCGACGCGTTTGCAGTTATTCATTGTATTGTTAACAGTAAATTGTTTTGTGTGCCTCAATCCGACACATGCTGAGGCCGAGCCGAGCCGTGCGGTGGGTGGCTTTATAAATAAATCAAATGAAGATGAAATTTGCAACTCGGCCTAACCGACTGCTTACTTATATGTGTTGCGAGGGTGGAACTAAAACACTTTGCGTGTCGTTGATTAACCGTGCCGGAAAAAACTTTTCGCAACTCCAACTCCAGTTGTAGTTTATGTGCCGGAAAATGGCCAAAGATCGTGTCAGTTGACTGGGTCGAGGGCGTTTTCAGCCCACACGAATCATGGGAAATAGACTTTCGGCGAAGGGTTAAGCGTTGCGAGTCAAGTTATCGGTTGGAGGCGTCATAGGATCCCATGTCAATTGTGTCCAAACAGACTAAGAGACAGACCGAAAGATTGAGGATTCGTGGGATTTTTCGATGGACTTTGCTATGGTCTGAGGCCGCTTTGGACTTGCAGAATTAGCGAATAATTTGCTTAACCTTGCTTGATTTATCCACTGTGTGAGTATTGTTGTTGCTGTCGCTTCTGAATGCCAGTGTTCTCCGGCTTCGCACATCGTTACTCTTATTTACTAATTCTCTTCTCTGGTTACTCCATCTTCGAAGCGCGCCGCTTCAATAATTCACTGCATCCACGTTCCGCGTCTTGCAGGCTAATCCGTTTGCTGTCGACAGTGCTGTCACTGTCGCTGCTGCGGTGTTGTTGTTCCTGTGTTGCCTTATTTGTCGGCGCAAGTGTTGGGCAAATCCTCGAATGAGTCCAAGCAAGTGGCATTCAATCAGCTGGAAAAATTGCAATGTCATGCGATGCCACCAAGAACCAATGCAACGACTACAACAACAACAACAACAACAACAACAACAACTGCAGCAATAAAAACCAAGTTTACTCGCATTGCCATTGCCGCAAGGCGGCTGTCATTTATCCAAAGGGGTCTGGCGGCAATTGTTGTTGTTATCGTTGTTGTTATTGCAGGTGCTGCTGGCACGACAGGTTAGTAGTGTTTGTGGTGTCGTTTCCGCTGCTGAGTCGGAAAAGAAGATGAGCCCACTGGAGCGCAGCACAACGCGCTCGGCAATGCCCCGGAGAACGCACACGTGCAGGCACAGCGCACAAAAGTATGCAGTGAAAAATGTACGGGACCGTGACAGTGGAGGCCACGGAAGAACTGAGGAAATTTCGCATATTCGTTCACCTGTCTGAATCGAGTTGTTGAAGGGCGGCAGGACGGAAGAATGTTTGGGGCTTACTTAAGAGAGAATACGCGGCGGAAGAGGGATCGGCACAAACAAAAAAAATGATGATCCATATGCCAGTTTGCACATTGGCAGAATTCCGATGCGCTACGATATAGTGGAATGGGTGGACTGTGACGTGGACGACGGGTGATTGATGATGAGGGAAAGGTGCGGCCCAACTGAATACGGTGGGGTCAGTTAGGCTTTGCGATGTGAACGACTGCGTCAACCATTTAAACAGGACTACAAGCGCCGGCCTCAGGACTTTGGTTATAATTGGCATAAACTGTAGTCGGCAGTTTCCATCACCGAATCGGAGAAACACATCTGCATACTTATGAAGCACACTTGTAGTCGCGTTTGTCGCATTTTCCGTTGTTCTCGCTCACCCATTTGAGAGCCAGTGTGGCTGTCCGGGCGCTAACGGAATCCGCCTGCAGCAGCCGCCAGCGTGGACGTGCATGCAAAGTGTGTGCATCGCGGCACTTTAAAGTATCAGTTCTACGCTGCTGTTGTTGCAGTGTTTGCTTCCGCTCTTTATCATATTTTTCTTTGCCACAACTGCTGCCGCACCTCAGTCTCAGTCCTCGTCAGTTGGAACTTCAACAATGCGCATAATGAATAGTCGAGATTTGCTTATTGCAATGCATGTCCTTGCACACATCCATACCAATGCATGTGCGTGTGTGTGTGTGTGTGTGTTTGCTGCTAAACTGCATGTGCCGACAACTGTCATTGTGCCAGCTGACAGTGCGACTGGATCGTTCCGCGACAAGGGCAGTGGCGCGACGCTGCCGCCCGACGCTGCCGAAAACAAACATTCACACATACGAAACTTTGTTGCTGTCGAGCTATAATTGTCGCTGCTGTAGTTATTGTTCTGACTGTTGTTTCGTGCACAAATGTGGGTGAAGGACAGACGTTTGCTGCAGCCCCCAGCGACCAGCCGCATGTCTGTGTGACCATCCTCCTGGGCTTCGTTTCTGCGTAGATTTGCATTGTTTATGCGTTCAGCTGCTTTAAAGCATTTCTTGTATTGTTCCTTTTGTAAATGTTTCGAGTATAAATGGCGGCTGTAAATGGAAAGTGCGACCGCATGTAGTAAAAAATTAAACAGCTTCTTGCTGGGCAGCACTTTCGTTTCTTAGATCGTTTCGGCCACTAATGGCTGTTTTCGACGGTTTCAATGTCTCTTTGCGTGAATCAATTCTCACAAGAATTAAATATGTAAATAAATCAAAAAAATTTTGTTAATCAAAAAGTCGCGCTGGAAAAAAGCAACAAAGGTGGAGTGTTTACAAATGCGAGAAATGCTGCAATTATCTGGCGAGCTTAATCAGTGCATGGCGCCAACCTGCAGTAACCGATGCGATACGAAGTCTATATATGCGAATACATACCAACATACATGTATGTGCGTACATTTGTAAACTTTTTCACTTGAAAAAAGTGGGTCAATGCAAAGCAGCGTCGAGAGGCGAGGCCAAAAAACGCGAGAACGAACGTGCACAGCGAGGCGGCACAAATTAATCCCAACAATGGCGCTCACACCCACCGTCGACGCCGTCAAGTGGGAATGCGCCAATGTTGGTGTGTGTGTGTGTTGCTATTGTTGTTGTTACTATTGTGTTTAGATGCGGTGCGTCGTTCGTTCGTCACCTTCGACTGTCATTTGCGATGCTACCGACGAGAAGCGCAGCTCATCCTTGCTGAAGGACAAGGTCGCCGAATCGTTGTGTGGCACAGCAAGGCGCACGTGGCCTGCACTGGTCTACAAACACACACAAACACACACTCACGCGAATATGTGCAAATTATTAATGTCTCTGAAGACGCTTGTGAGCGTCGATGCTGCTTCACTTGCGATGAACTTGAAATCGATTTGTGAATTTTGTTTGATATTTGTTGCGATTTCAGTTAAATTGTGCTCGAGCCATACGAGAAATGTTGATTATTAATGACATTCTTTAATATTGGACTTGCTGCCTCTTTTTCTGATTAATTCGAGTGGGTGGAGACCTCACTGATTTATTTATTTATTTATTTATTTATTTATTTAGTCAATGAATAAACAATTCTTACAGACTAATAACAATATATATTCAAACAATTCATTTAAAGAATGCAGCTAAGTTTCTTAAAACTAAGCTTTTAGGAAGCGCGAGATCAAGTTCAGGAACAGAATTTAAGTTGCAAAGAGCTCTAGTAATTGGAGCATTTTTGATATAATCAAATCTGCAGAACCCAACATTGAAATAATCAATATGCCTGAGTGTGCGAGATGGTACAGAGAATGGGATTCTTTGCAACAACTCGGGACAGTCGACAGCGCCGTTTATGACATTGAATATGAACGAACAAGACAGATAGGAACGCCGGCCTTCCAGTGATTTAAGGTTAAGAAGCAAACAGCGGGAATCATAAGATGGGATAGGATCATAAAAGTTGAGGGAACGAAGGGCGAAGCGTAAGAAAACTTTTTGTATGCGTTCAATACGGTTAATGTGGGAAGCATGATAAGGACGCCAAATAAACGAGGCATATTCAAGGTTAGACCTAACATAGGAGGAGTAAAGTGATTTAAGAGTATATGGGTCGGAGAAAGAAGAACAGTGACGACGAATAAACGCTAACATGGAATATGCTTTGGAGACGACAGAGTTGATGTGGGAAGAAAAGGACAACTTCGAATCGAAGAATAGACCAAGGTCCTTAAGCTCTTTCATCATCCCAAGAGTGGAGCCAGAAATAGTAAAATACCTATACGTAGGGTTATCCTTCCTGGAGAATAACACATGAAAGCATTTTTTGATATTAAGAAACAGACGATTCTGTTCACACCACCCGTGAAGATTATCAAGGTCCGATTGCAGTGCAACAGAATCAGAAGGCGACCTTCTGATAATATATATCTTCAGATCATCAGCGTACAGAAGAAACTTAGCTGAGAGGAAGCAAGAGCCGATGTCATTAATGAACAGGACGAAGAGCAGTGGTCCCAAGATACTGCCTTGGGGGACTCCAGAGGAGGCCACAAAAGGCATGGAAGGAGTGTTGTCAATTACAACGGTACAACACCTATTCGATAAGTAGGACCCGACCCACTTAAGAAAAGACGAGTGGATACCAGACGAGTGGATTTATGCTCTGCATGGTTTTGTATCTTTTATGACACATTGAATTGTATATCGATTGAACTGTGAAGCGAAAGCTGGACTGAAAGATATTTGAATTGGGCATTTTGCATTTTTTATTTGTTATTTGTTATTTTTTATTTTTTTATTTTTTTTATTTATTTTTATTAATTTTTTAATTTTTTTTATTTTTGAAAGACTTTCTTTAGAGCGCAATTCCTTTGGCCCATTACTAATCTTAAGGACATCTGTCCACAAGCTGCCGCATCACAATCTCTATTCTGAGATGCAATCTTCGAGGTGTGCACAGTTCGCTGCAACACAATTTGCCACAATTTCAGTGCATAAATTATTCCAATGCAGTCAAACACTTGTCAGCGCAGAGTACACACACACGCGCGCTGGCAGTCGCGCAAAATAATAATGGCGTATGTGCAAACAACTATTATGCAACAACGCCAACAACAATAACAACACAAAAGCCACTTTCAAAAGACGCAGCCATGTTGCATTTCTTCGCAAAGCACACACACGCGCGCACACACGTAGCGCCGCAACATATGCAACAGAAATCCATCTAAATTTCATTTCAGCCCAAAGCCAACGAGCAAGCGAGACAGTGAGTGCACCAAATAAACAAGCCAACAATAGACAAACCAGGCCACAGCAGAACAGCACCGAACCGTCGCGACGTCAGCGCCGGCGGGCAGGAAAAGGGCCGAAGCAGTTGATTGCAGATGCAAAGAAAGCGATAAACTTAAGAAAAGCCACACGAAACGCTCAAGAATGCGGCGCAGTTGTCGGCGACAGTAGGTGACGCGGCGGGGAAAACTACCAGCATTCGACTGAAAGTACGAAGGAGGGGAAGGCAGGGAAGAGGGAAGCATGAGGCCAGATGACAGGTGGTAAAAAATTGTGTGGCAAAGCACGCAATACGGAATGGAAAACAGGATGGCGCCGCGAAGTGCTCTGTGTACGCAGTACTTGCGGAGAGTGAGTGGAAAGTGGGCGTGGCCACTGAACAACTGATCACGGGGCTTACATGGTTTCTATGAATGATATGAATTTTCATCGTGGGCAACTAACCGCACCCACAAGAGACACCAGGTTGGATTCATAGAATCTTCCTTTGGAGACAATCAGCAACTACCAAATTTAGTGCTGAGTCCGCGCTGATGACCGACGAGCGTTACTTATCCAATGGTAGTCGATCGTAATCCTGTAGCACAGTGACTTTGGACCCTGTACGGAACGCAGGACAAGGAGCTAAGGGTGGCGAACAAAGTGCGGACGGGGGGCTGCCAAGGAAATGGCGCATGCAAATTGTGATAGTAAACAACGATTAGGCGGCTGATTACGCGTTGCATACTGCATGAGGTGTTTATTGTGTTTACACAGCGCTGCGTGACGCGCTGCATCGAAGGTGACACAGCAGGCTGCGGCAAGTGTTGCCAGCGTGCACAAATATTAGCACACAGACGAGTAGACAAGCAGCGATGCTGCTTTGTTAAAAAGACGACACAGGGAGCGGGCAGCGTGCGGAACTGGCAACTTTTACATGGCAGCAATTATCGCACCTGCCACTTGGCAGCAGCCAACAGCCCGCCGCCGCTAACCGCATCCAGGTGAGTGTAGGCATGAAGTTAAGTGACTTGTTTTTGTTGTTTTTGTTATTTTAGTATTAGTTGTTGTTGCTCATGTTGTTTGCACAGCTGTGCGTCGCTCCTTTGTGTGCTGCGAAATTTGCTGCAGCTGCCAGCGTGCGTGCAATTGGCGCGCGTCAGTGATAAATGCGCTGCATCGCGCTGCTGCACGCCAGCACTCCGCCGACTGCCGTCCGTCGTCTGGGCACATTCCGGTACAGGATCGACGCTGCACAACAAATGCTAACGCACAGCTCAGCTCGGCTTCGTCTTGCGGCGAGCAAGCAGGCAAAGACGGCAGGAAGCGATCGGTGTTTCACAAAATGCCACTTGCCATCGGTGAGTGGGTGCATGTTGCAAGATGCGCTTGCAACACGCCAAGCGAAACTAGTTGCTTGTTGTGTTGTGGCATTGTTCCACTTGCACTCGTCCTGCATCACATGGCTTCCGTCCTTGCAACGCGCCACGAGCCGGATAGCTAATGAAAATGGTCGGTCGGCATTCTGAAAACAGTGTGAATGGCTATTTTGCCAAGAAGTCTTGTGGTCGCAAATTGTTTTTAAAAACATTATTTTCGATCTGCGTTTCTGCAGAGTTGACAGCGCAGCTTTGGAAACAGAACAGTTTTAATATTTCTTGTTTATCTAACAAACATTGGGGTGTAGTAATTGGTATAGTGCAACAACAACAACAACAACAACAACGTCGATGCCAACGCCTTAAGCTGCCTCTGTTCGCCTTGTTTGCCGATTTTGTTTGCGTTAATCCTCGGCGCTGTCACCTTTGAGCGCTCAGAAAAGGGGCTTCCAGTGATGTGTTGTTGTTGTCGTTGTTGTAGTTGTAGTCTTAAGTATGTTTACACGAAAAAGTGCCGAACGAGGGAAGCGTGCAGGTGTGCGGCGGTGGTCGATGTCTTAGGCGACGGCGAGTGGAGATGTAAGTATTTTAGATCGAGGCAACTGTAAACAAGCTTTGTGGCTTTTGTGGTCCTTTGTGGTCACGGCGTGAAACAGGACTGTTGTTTGCACGCCTAAACGCCTTTTGCACCTTGCGGTCGCTGCTTGGCCGCTCTCGCTTCTTTGAGCGAGAATGAATGTTTATGCGCGTGTGTGCTGCCGCACCGCTGCCTTATGCGCTGCCAACCCATTGAAAAGGCCATCAAAAATTGATGACGCACTCGTGTTGTGGTTAATCATAAAAACAATAATAATAACAAAAACACTAAAACGACAACACATCTCGGCCGCTGAGAGCAGCGCGTGTGTGTGTGTGTGTGCGTGGCTTTGTATCTGCGAGCCATGTTGTTTGCTATCTTTTATTGCCGTTTTATTGCACCACGGCAGCCACTGACTTATTGCGTCGCCACCCATCCCGCCCAAGTGCATTCCCCACCCGACCACCCGGTAATCCAGCTTCAGTTGCCGCGGCACTTGCAACAACAGTAACCACTTTTATGGCAGTTAATTATTTTACACTTACACGACGTCCGCCTGTGGCCACACGAACCTAATAAGCCATAAAAACACATATGTACGAACACGCACACACACACATGCACTGTGCCGGCAGATTTGTATAGTTCGTGCCGCAATACAGAAAAGATGTTAGCAACTTGTTGTCGTTGTCGTTGTTGTTTGTGTTATTGTTTTTTTGGCTCGTAAATTTAAGCGCAGCGAAATGAAATAAAACCGAGCCAAAGTTTGAGCTAAAAGCGGAAATTAATATTTAATGACCAACGCGTCTCCAGGGCGCACAACAAGCCGGCCACAGCCAGCCGAGTGTTTCTGCGGCCCTGCGACTGTGGAAAGTTGCCTAGAAGTGGCGCAGTCGCAGCCAGTTCTACGAAAAATTCGTGTGTTGTTCGAACTGCGTAACGCGTTTGTATTTCATTCGCACGGAGGGGCGAAGAGGGCAACTACAAAAGCGTAAAAAGCGCATAAAATGTGATTTTTATATGCGAAGCGCTGAAAATAGAATTAGACAATTACGCACGTTTGCAGCAGAGCCGAAGAAAGCAGCGAAGGGAAAGGCCACTGGGGAGAAAAATAACAAACAAATAATGAACACATATAGGAAAATGACGAAGCGTGAATTTCGGAAGTGAACATGGCAACAAAAATGCAGAAACACTGTTGAAGACTTTAACGGCCGAATAAATGTGGGCAAGGAAATTCGTTTGGCTACGAGCTGTCGGGTGCAAAATGCTGCTTTAATAATTGTTTGATCAAAGTTTGAAATTCAATGCGACAACTCCATCGGTTTGAGTCGCAACGATTTGGATTTGCGCATTGGACAGGCCGCCGTAGTGAAGCACTTCTGAGCAAAACCCACCAAGTGGGTTCCCATTCCCAGCCCAAGGCAGGCAATCATGAGCAATCGTAAAATTAATTCCATTTATTGGAAAAGCCTTCGCCTGTGGCAGTCACACCGTCCAATGCGCTGCGTGGGCGGCAGTCACCCACCCGCTTTGGAGTCGCTGCCGATTTTCACTTTTGGAAACGACTTCACACCTGCGTGGCGCCACGCCACGATTGCAGCGAAGTGGCCTACGGCACCCAAAGCGCGCAAAACCACAGAAGAACCATGAAAGAAGAGGCGAGAGGGGAGCGAGCAATAACTCGTGGCGGAAGTAGTTGCTTGAGCGGCTTAAGCCGGCAGCGCAATCAATTAGCTGATTTGAATCAATTTAATTTAATTTGCCGCCTGCAGGCGGTACCCGATAATCTGCCCCCCGAACTACTCGTCCCCGTGTGTGTGTGTGTGTGTGCATGGCGGCATTTCAAGTTGACTAGACACGAATAAACTTTTTATGTTATTTTCATTCAGTTTAATGTGTCAATGATTTAGTCCGGAAATCGTGTCTGTTCAACGAAATCGTCATGTCGCATGTGGAGAGTCCACAGCAAAAATTCACAATTTTCTCCTTTTTCGATGCCACAAAAGCAGCAAAGCCGAGCATTGTGCTGCGCGCTTGTGCCACAACGCCACGGAATGCCGCACAATGTAATTTTTAACCACAAACCCGCAACCGAAAATCTGTGCAAATCTGCCAATTTAGACAAAAGTGCAGCGAACTGCCGGGAAGGAGCGGCACCGCAGGCAGCAGCGAAAAACGGGAATTTCAATTTGCTACTTTGCTGCGCTAATGTGTGTTGGTTGCGGTGCGCCGAGGTGAGCACCTGGACGCCGCTGGCGGCCGCGACAAGGGTCGCCGTCGCTGACGCTGATTCAACGTGCGGGGCCGCGGCGATATGTCGGCGATAGCGGCAATGATTGCAGTGTCGGCGCACGTTCCAAGCCCTGCACGGACGGACGGACGGACGGCAACAACTACAAG
Organism: Melieria omissa; assembly: GCA_963971225.1. Lineage (NCBI taxonomy): Eukaryota > Metazoa > Arthropoda > Insecta > Diptera > Ulidiidae > Melieria > Melieria omissa. The sequence continues at coordinate 154,636,233 of OZ020267.1, forward strand.
CAGCAGCACATCAGAAACACTACACAATTTCCGGTTCAACACATTCTGCGGTTGCTGGGCCCCCACCGCCGCAGTCGCAGTCGCAGTTGCCTCGGATAAAAATGATTTTTCCGGCCGCCTGCACTTTGTCCGCTGCAGTTGCTGCATCGAGTGTGGTTTCGTGCCTCCCGCGCCGGCCTACAACCCCGCAGTTGCTGCGTACAAGCGTGCAACATGTTGCGGTTTTAGCGTGCAACAGTATGCGGCGGGCATCGAGCAGCTGCCTCACGGCACGTGCTGCACGTGGGCGAGCGGCGAGTAGCGCGAAACGAAACGAAGCATAATCTGCCGAGCTTTGTGCACGTGCGAACGGTTAGGCGAAACACTTTCGAAAAGAACAAACTGCTGCAAGTGGTGCGAGGCGAGCGAGAGGAGAGGAGCAGTTGAAATGCACAAAAGCCAAATGCCGTGTGGCAAGTGGCAAGTGGAGAACGGTGGAGTTGAAGCGTTTCAGAAGGCACATTTGAAAATGGTCTCGTAGAAAGATAAAGCAGCACAATTGGTCAGAAAAGCTTTCCAAGTGCATGCGATGCGATGATGAATTCTGGGCAACAAGGACGAGGGTAGGGAAAAGTGGACCTTGTTTCAACACAAACGCAATAAAGAAAATTGTCCACATTTGACGAAATCTTGGCATCCACTACAACCACGTCCCACTTTGCCATAACGAATGGCAAAATTGCTGCACACGCGGCCTTCAATGCTTCGTCAGCACCGAGGCGAACGACCACACTGACGCACCGCAACAATAGCAGAACACCGACGCACCCTAACAAAAACTTGTGACGATTGTGGTCCGTTTTGTTTCGCTCCGCCGATTGCTGCTGTTGTTGCAGAAGTTACTGCAGTTGTTTGTTGCTGTTGCTCTTGCAACTGCAGCACGTTTGTTCGTCTTTTGTTGTCCTTTGTTGAGGGCATGTTTCATATTTGTAAACGAAAATCGCAACAAGGCGCAACGACCGGACGAAAGATTGTGGCATGTTGCGGCAAAGTTGCTGCCCCCACAAACTCTGCCATCCACGAATGTATTAGTGTGTGTGAGTGTGAGTGCTTTTGGCTCAAAGCCACAACATCGGCTCACACATACACACACATGGGCGCATGTCGAGTCAAAAGCAAAGCCTGTGTGGCATGCGGCCATGTAAGCTGTGCGTCGGCTGCTTTGTTGCCTGCGTCTCACCGCATCCTTGCGACGCTGGCGGGCAGAGGGGCCAAAACCGTTCAATAAATTGTATTTGGCAAGTGGCTGCAAGCCGAGGCCCAATGTGCCTGAGTACACTTGGGCCAACGTTTTGGCTGCGTAGCTGTGCGTACCCGGCCGCAGCAAACATATGTAGCTGCATACATACATACAAACGTGCACTTGTATGTGGCTGTGCGCTGTGCTCATTTGCTGTTGTTGGTGTGTTTGGTGATGTGTTTTAGCTGAACAGCGTTTATGGGTCGCGCTGACAAGCCGATACAAGCGGCCTCCGCCTCATGCCCACATGTGGCGGTGTGTGTGTGTGCGTCGGTGTGCGTGCATCCGCTTTCGTGTATTATTTGCTTGTAATCGTGTCTGATGCCTGCAAGTTATTAGTTGTTATTTGGTTGGTGTGCTCGCAACCGCCACTTACTGCCAATAGTTGTAGCTGTTATTGTTGCTGCTAATACGCCGCCATTATATGTGCCATTACGGTAGGCTGGCAGCTATTTTTGTTGTACGACTGGGTTTGCTGCAGTTCCGAGCTCGGCGCTGCTGGCTGCGCTCACAAAATTGATAGGTAAATTTATTGGTAGGAAACATTTTGCAATTTTTGCCACAAAACGATATTTCTATGTTTCCTCCCACTCACTCGCCCGCAAACACAAAGTTCCAGTGGCTGTTGGAATGTTCTGGGTTCGTAAATAGCAACGCGCTGCTTTGCCCATTAATATTTCTGATGTTTATGAATACTTTTGCTGAATACTGTTGCTACATGTCAGCAACAATTTGCAATTTCATTTGCAACTAATTTTTCCGAGTTGCCAGTGTCGCACCGCCAATGCGCCAGTCATGCCGCAAACTTGCGTGCATGCGTGTTTGCCTTTCCAGCGTTGTTGTTGTTCCTATTGTTGCTGTTGTATGACATAATTTATATGCACACGGACACTTACTACGTGCCTGCTCCACATTGTTTTACCATTTCGACATATGCAACTCTCGAGTATAAACACATGTAATGGCCTTTGAATGGGCGGAGGGGAGGGGGGCAGACGGCCCGCGTGAGCAACATTTACTGCGCGGCAACGAGTACGAGCGCACATCGTTTCGAAGGGAAACAAAACTTTAAGACTGGTTTTCAACTACACCTAAGTCTGTTTTTACACGGTCTTTTTTTACACGGTTTTGATATAACACGGTTTGAAAATTGAATATTTTTAATTTTTTTACACGATTTTATTCCATTTAGCACGATTTGAAATTTTATGTACTTAAATTTTTTTTGTCAAATTTAATTTTTGCGAAGTATGTTCATATCACAAAAAAGTATTTATGAAAGAAAAAAGTCTGAAACCATCGATAGTGTCGATAGTGCTATCGATAGTTTGCGAACACTAGCTTAAAGATTTAAGTGAATTCCCTTTTAGCGCGTACAAGCAATTTTTACTGGTCAAAGCAAATGTGAATAGCACTAATTTAGGGGAATTCCCTTTATGTGCATACAATAAAATTTACTGGTCAGAGCAATTGAAACGTGTTAATATTTTGTGAACTGTCAATGCAATAAGACGTGTTTGGTAAAGAAATTTTAATAGGTTTTAGAGATTAGGAACAAAACACCCATTTTTGTATACGATCAATGTCTTTTTTTACGCGGTTTTTTTTTACACGGCTTCTTCTGGAACCAATCTACCGTGTAAAAACAGACTTAGGTGTATTACAATTCTCAATGTTTCACGGTGCGTATGAGTAACATTTGGGCGTTGTATCGGTGGATTCCAAACTGTATGAAAATTTCTCACTTTTTGTTCACACTGTAAGACATTTTACTAGTTTGCGTAGTTTTAAAGCTTTCTGTAATATAAAAGTACATTTTGGGATTTCCATGGTTACAAGAAATGAGTTGAAAACTTGTTTTTTAATTTCCAGTAATGAATTTTTGTGCAATTTCGGATCCCCCTTTCACAAAAAGGGGAATACCATTTATACGCAGCTATAAATGTCAATGGAAACTCATTCCCCGCGGAAATGTTTGGCATTTGAATTTTGTAACAAATTAATTAGTCGTTAGTAATTAGTTTTAATTGAATTGTGAAAGATCTGAACAAATGCGGAAATGAGTTCTTATTCAGCAAGAGCTCGTTCTGAAAGATTTTTCCAGCCAAAATTCAAGAAATACTATGCGAAAGTAGAAGTAAAGAAGAATTTTCCATTTCCGAAGACGAAGATGAACATATTCCATCAGTTGACGACGCAGCAATGGAAGCCTCTGATGATGAGCCATATGACTCGAACGGTAGTGACGAAGAGAAGTATCCAAATATCGAACTTTGTGGCAAAGATGGCATACAGACTTGAGCCATTTCGGCGTGGTGTGCCAGCGTAGTGGCCTCGATTCTTCCAACAATGTATGCACAGCAAAAGCTATATTCAAAAGTATTTTATCAAGTGAAATATGTGACAAAATTTTGCGTGAAACCAACCGAAAAGGACGCTTTACGCAATATATACCGTCGAAACCTTAAAATATGAGTTAACAACTTTTTGGGTTTTTAACACTCCGATAACCGATAATTTTTTACACGGTCAAAGCCCAACAAGGTCCCCAGGGACCTTTTTTGTAATATTGCATATAAGATGTGTAATTTTATAATGTAGGGTTACAAAATGTGTGTAGATGTGTTTGGAGAGCCAAAAAGTTAAGCTTCGTGTATATTTTTTAGTAAACACATGTGTATTTGTTACTACAGACAGATAGGTAAAAACGTATACAATACAAAATAATTGCATTTAGTTGCCTAACTTTGCTTTAGCTGTTCATGCATGTATGCCGCTGCAAGTATGGCATTTTTTTTTAGAGTAATGGGTTTTTATATATATTTATTTTTATTTTTATTCAGTTTTTCATCATTTTTATATATACTTAGGCAATACCTTCAGCCATTATCAAATTAATAATGGAGTTTGATCATCGTCGTCGGAGTCAGCTTCAACCGCCAGAGTGACATTCAGTTCAACTTCAGCATCATATGTTTCATTGTATGGCAAGAAATCTTTGTAATTTGTCTTCTCGGTGAATGAATAAGGTTCTTCATTGTTTTCCAAATATCTGACCAAAGTCTGCATTACTGCTTGTTGTTCACTCATGCTCAGTTATGAAAGCGCGTACGGCGGCATATCAATTTGATCCCAATCACCGTACGTATTTTAATTTCAATGATTTATTTGAAATTGTGCTGCTATCAATATTTGGCACTAACTATTTATAGTTACTAACAAAAAATAAAAGCAAATTATATGGAGCTACCTACAAGGTCCCTGCGGACCTTGTCGGGCATCGACGCCCTAAATGACTTCAATGCGATAGTTATGGTAGTAAAATACATGCAATCGTGCCGAAATCTATTTTAACAGCTTCTAAATATTCCATTTATAGAAGTCATAAAATCTCCAGCTCATCACTCCCTCCGTATTGAAATGTCGCGGATTTTAAAACGCCATAGGTCCCTACGGACCTTGTTGGGCATCGGAGTGTTAACGCAAGAAATTCTTATCATCTCCAAACTCAACTGTACCCGGGAAAAGAGAGAGAGAGAGAGTTGTTTTGGATCTGGTTTGCAAATATAAAATATCTTAGAGTTTATATAACCAAATTCAAATTTTCGTTTCCTCAAAATCGATTGAGTGATTGTTTTCCGTTGATAAAATTGTTTTGTTACAAATTATTATTTTTCGAAAGTTTTACTTATAGGAAAAATCTATGAAATCCATGTAATTCTATATAAAATCTACTTGGGTACCCGAGTGCCCCAGCACACGGGTAAGGGTGTAAAAAGTAAAATGTTGTGCCACACCCTCCAACGTAACAAAAATTGAATTAAACACTCGAAAATAAAAACAGATTACAATTTTGGGAGTTGTCATGAAGATTCACCTTTCTAGGTTATTCACAAGTATGTAAAATTTCGATATAAAAGTGATTTGGGTACCCGGGTACCCTATCACACACATAAGGGTTAAAGGAAACAACTTGTAAAAAAATAGGCAAAAAATTTGGTTGTGGCGAACAAATGCCGAAATGAGAGGTAGACAAGCTCAGGGTGGCACAAATTATTCTAAGGCTGCCAAACACACTTCCCGACACCATGAGAAGCTGAAAATAGTTGAATGAATGAATGAATATAGCAGCACATATCAGCAACACCGTTTGGTCTGGTCAGATATTTCATAAGCTTAGAAGTAGAGGAAAGAAGAACTTGATGGCTCGTCGTTATAAGCCAAACATGGTCAGTTTCACCACTTCATTTGGTGATTTGGTTGCTTAAAAGTGGTTTCACGTTTCAGTGAAATTTTGAACTTTTTAAGCCGCATGCAGTGACTGTCCAAAAGCTTTTTCCGGCATTATCTAACGTCTCCCAAGACAACAAATTCGATACGTTCACAAGCTGTATGCCAACACGAGCGAACTCAGATTTTGTTTGAAAATGTGCCACAAAATTGATTCTTAAAATTTCTTTTGAACACTCAATGGTGACCTAAATATGCGAAATTGTTATCTGAAATTAAATTTTATATTTTCCACAAAAATACTCGGCAGCCGCAGTGGAGATGTCTGCCAATCCTGCGACCATCTGAATGGCCCAACGCCGCATTTGCATGAAGTAATCAGTGCCATTACATTAATTGACTTTCTGCGCGCAACTGCAAGTCATCCGCCTCCTCGCGTTGTCCTGTAGCCATTTATATGAGTTGTCGCTTCGGCGCCATTCGCCGTTACGGCTGCTTGCTCGGAATAAATAAGCGCATTAAATACGTACTAAATTTTCGCCGATCTCCGCCGCTGCGGCCGCGCCCTCCTGCTCGTTGCGTTCGGCGTACATCTGCGCGCCTTTTAATAACTGTCAGCTTTTTTATGGCACGCGGCCTGGAAAAGACGCCCACTCATCATCGTCGACGTCCCGCAACGCGCCGTCTTGAGCAGCGCTGCGCTGCGCTGCGCTGCACGTGGCCGCGTGCGTCGAGGTGCTCAGGGTCGCATTGACAGCGCTGCGCCGCTCAAGTGTCGCGGCGCACTCGACAAAATCAAAATCGACAGGATTCTTCTCGCGATTTTTATTGTCGCGCCAGCAAGTGCTCGTCACGTCGCTGGTGCCCGCTCCGCGCTGACTGGCGTTTTTATTGATTGTCATGTCGGTTTCGGCTTTAAGTGTGCTGGCATTTGCTTAGCATTTATGATCCCATAAAGTGCCGCCTCAAGTCGTTGTCTCCTCGCCGCGCCTCGCCTTGCCTCGCCTCGCTTCGCGCTTTGTTCGGCTGATGCTTTTCGGCTTCAATTGCCGGCGCAATCGTTTTTAATTTAATTTTTCGAATGAAATTCTCCGGCGATTTGGCACTTTCCGCTGAGTGCTTTTCTGCTGCGTTTCGGTTTCAGTGCCGTGAAATTTGTAGAGCAAGCATTAACCTGCTGGCTCCACTCCATCGATGTCCTTATTGTAATTTGCTCATTTGCATATTTGACACCACAGAGTCTATATATATATATATATATCGCTCAAAGATTCGCCATCTGTTTGATATTTTTGAGCTTTCAGTGAGCGTCTGTTCATTTTTTGCATTTTCTCACTCGCCGCCGCAACCGTAATTTTCCGCCTCATCGCAGCTTGTGATCAATCGTCACAATGACCGGCGTCGCCGACATGAACGCGACCGCGTTGGTGGCACATTTAATGTCAACTGCGCAACCGTCTTCTCTGTCCTTTCTGGTCGTCCTTTCACGGAGGATGCCGTGAAAAATTGCATCCGCGACGCTTTGCCAGCTAACGGCCGCCGAACGCGACTAGTGATGGAATGTGCTGTGCTGGGCTTTTTTTGCGGCGAGCAGCAGGGGCTGACCAGGCAATATCGATTACATCACTATTGACATTTGCGTTTAACCTATTTATGCTGATTTGATGAGCAGCCGTAAATTTTGAGAGCGCCAGCAATTGGCAATTGGGCTGTTAACTTGCGGGCCCGTTAACGAGCAGGCGGGCGCAGCGGTCAGGTGAGGCTGAAGGGGACAATTTCGAGAGTGAGAGTCACGTTCGGGCGCAGTCGATTTGCGGTGGCTTCGGAGGCACGGAAACACACACACACAAACAAATTTGCTGCCTTACGGATTCCTTGCAAGTCCAATTGTGCGTGCGGACCAACTCCCTTTTCAGCAAATCGAAAATCCGTCTCGTGCAAATTTCCAGCAATTTCATAATCACCAACGATACAATGGCACACTCCATGCCCCGCTGTCGCTTACATCCGCCAGTGGCCCTAATTTCCAGGAAGCATTCAATTTGCCAACAATGAAATGCCCCGATGCCGGAGTGCCGCTGCAGAGCCGAATTCGCAAAACTCCTCGCAAGAACGGGGAAACTTTTGCACTGCGGCAGGAAAACCTTTGAGGTCTGGCCAGACCATACACACCGCCGTGGGCACATGCACACGCCGACACAATTACTAAGCACTCGTGTTTCCAAACACACACACATATACACAGGGTGGCTCGCATAGCGCAATATCAACATCCTGGTATTGCGCTGATTAAATCCTTGCGGCTTTTGAGTGATTAAAAACTTCTGGCTCAACTTTTCTTTGTGCCGCGTTTGCGGCAACTTCGTTCTCTTTGAACGGCGCCGACTGGGTACGGGCACGCAGCTTCCAGGGCGGGCGCTGGAGTGCGCGCTGAGGCGTTTTGCGGCGTAATGACGCAGAAAGACGAAACTGAAATTAAAACGTGAAATGAATCGAAAGAAAAACAATAAGAAGTTGCAAGTCGGCGAAGCGAGACGTGTGCGTGTGTGTGTGTGTGTGACAAACGCTAACTGGAAAGCAAAATTTTTGAGTTGAGACAAGAGTTGGCACTTTTTGGTCCTTGCTTCACCTTCAGTTGCGTTTGTGCTTTTGCACTCTGCCGCCCAGACGTCGAACGCGCCTTTGGGGAGTCGTTTGTGTTTGCTGCACAAAACTTTTTGGAGAGTTCGACGGCCAGGGATCTAAGAATGGAATTGAAGTTTTCCATTCTTGCTCGCTTAAATCTGACAGAACTTGAGTATTCTCTATGTTTGCTAAACTGTAGCAAATCCTTGTTTGTTTTATTCTCCTGTTATACATTGGGATTGTGTCATCGGGGTTTTTTTAATTGAAGCTTTATTGTGTAAAAATGGTTATTTTATGGTCATCTATTGTGCATCGTTACTTACGAGTATTCCCATCTTTCTGTCAATCTATGTATACCAACTAAAAAAAAACTACACCGGTCTGGAGGTCAATGAAGTGAAGCGTGTTCACTTGTATTTTTATTTATTTATTTAAAGTTATCCAGAAATTTCATACAATTCGCACAGATTACAACGAAATGTAAATAAAATATACTAATTAATTCATTTAATAACAATTTGAAATGGTTTTCCGAGTAAGAGAAATCTAGAACGAAAGAATTTGAGAGCTAATTGAATTCCTTTGGGGCTCTCAAAATCGAAGCACAAGTAGCGTAATTAGTTCTTACTGAATATTCGGTTTCGGTTTCAGTTTCGGCCAAAAAATGCCCGAACGGCCGAAACCGTAACTTTCTAGAATATTTTTTACATTAAGAAGAGAGTTTAGATGCCACCAATGTAAGTAAATGAATTTCTTTTTTTAGGATATACATATGTAGGTTCTAAAGGGTGATTTTATATGTTCATGTTTGAAAAAAAGAACGAATTGTTGTTATTAATAAGTAGGTATTTATTTATTTATGTTATGTTTGTTCTTTATTTACTTAAAGTAAAATTCGTTTGTTGAAAATTCTGATTTTGATGTTTTATGTGGTAATTTTTTTTTCAACTAGAAAGTTTCGGTTTCGGCCGAATATTAAAAAAACCGAAATTCAGTTTCGGCCCAAAAAAGTAGTTTCGGTCGGACACTAGTCAACACTCTTCAAAGAGAAAGTGACATGATTTGTTGAGGATCATTGTGGAATAGAAAAATGGAAACGTCCGAGTAAGTATGAACCATCTATCGAACCACGTATTAGATTAAAGACAAAGGTACGGGAGAGAATAATCCTCCTACCCCCAATGACTTTACTTTACTATTTACAGTTGATTTACATTACATTTTCAGTTTATTTACGACTGTTTGAATGGTTTAAAATTTTTGGACTGTTTGAGTCATTTGGTGCTTATGTTGTCTGTTGTTTGTTTATGCGCTGGCAATGTCGAGGACAGGCTGGACATTACCTGTGCCATAACTCGCGTGCTCCATGATTATTTTCGTCTTAGATTATCGCTATATGTTAATGTTTCGTCACCAGCAACAATTCGATGCAAAAATTACTTTTGAAGCATTCAAGCAACACCTCGGACACACGAAATCAGTATCAATCGCAAAGTACTTAATTTCCTTGCTTTCGGATCACTCGCAGATTATGTAAACGTTTTGTAAAGGTTGAGCGATCAACTCTAATACTAAACTCCAATATATATAGGTTATTTTCTTCAATGGTCGCTTTATTTTAATAATTTTAAGTAAGTAAATTAAATTATGTAAACTAAATTAAAAAAAGTAACTGTGCGGTCCAGCGGTCTGCTCCCTTCCGTCGTTTTACGATAAATGCTCGATCTCTTCCTTTTTTCCTGTCCTTTCGTCACCCGAATATTTACCGTTTTCCCAAAAACCGTTAGCTTAACCCATGTGTCGGCCAGTTCATGTTCTCTGTCTTTACCTCGTCCCTGCCAGTCACCTATTCGTAAGCAGGGTTGCATTTGTCTGTCCTACATATATGTCGCTCGATTTCATTTGAATTGAGCTTAACTCATTTATCCCTTTTTCATTTAAAAATTGCCGACCTCGATAGTCCAGCGGATAGCGCGCTGGCTTTTCATACCGAGGCCCTAGGTTCGATTTCTAGCTTGAAATTCTACCGCTATCCACATGAAGCTGATGGGAATTACAAGAATCGCACAAGTGCGCTCTTGGTAAGCAATGGCAAAACCTCCAAGTGTGAAAGGAAAGGATTCGGCGTTAAACTGTCGGTCCCCTTCCTTCCTTTCCCCATCCGTTTGAAATGTTTTTTTTTTTCTCGTAGGAGGTGGAAATCTTCTTAGACACGCTTGAACCCGTGTTCAACCGCGTGCCGGATTTTTACCGGCTAAAACCAACTCCCTTTATATCGCCAGCCCGTTCATCCCCGCGGAACTGCCGCTAAGCATTGCATCGCAGGGCGGGCAACTGACCCTATTGGTCTGGCTCGGGTCTATTGCGTAAGATTTGAGCCCTACGCTCTTGCTCTTGCCGTCGCTGTGCTGTCATTATGATTGCAGCGAACTTACAGACTGCTTCCCACTTCTCTGCGCATTGAAGCATTTGTGGTACTAGATTTTGGACATTTATTGGCGTGTCAAGGGCGCGTTCCAGCAACTCTCGCTCGACCCTGTAGCGAGGGCACTGGAATAGGACATGTCCCGCGTCCTCAGCCTCGCCAGCACAAACTGTACAGTCCGCAGTTTCTTCATGGCCGAACCGGCACAGGTATGCCCTGAAGCAGCCGTGACCTGTAAGCAATTGTGCGAGGTAATGGGTTACCTCACCATGCTTCCGGAGCAGCCAGTCTTCCACCCTAGGTATAAGCTGGTGCGTCCACCTTCCCTTCTGCGCAGTATTCCACCGTTGTTGCTATTCGCTGATGCTCTGCTGCCTCTGGTGGCCATCTCCTGGGCCGTTTGCTCTTGGGTGCGCCTCGCGTGCCAGGATATCCACTGGAACCATTCCCGCGACAACACATGCTGCTTCGTATGATGTGGTACGAAAGGCGCAGCATACTCTCATGGCGCAGAGCCTGTACACAGACTCTAGCTTCCTAGCCATAGCCGGAGCCCAGATTTGCGCTCCGTACAGCATTGTTGAGGTTGCCACTTTTGACAGCAACAATCTCGTTAGCTGTGAAACGATTGTGTGGCCGCCTACGCACACTTTTGCTGTTTCCAGCTTTTTTCTGCTAGATATAAGCAGTACTTCTGTTTTCTGCTCCGCTAGCTGGAGTCCAGCTTCGCCTAGCCAGTGCTGTACTTTCGAGACTGTATCATTGCAGATCGTCTCAATGTCCTCTATATGTTTGCCAGTCACGACTATAACTATATCGTCCGCAAATCCTATTATTTTGGCTGCTCTATGTATGTCTAGCTCTAACACGCCATCATACATAATATTCCAGAGCATGGGGCCTAGCACCGACCCCTATGGAACGCCACCGGTAACGATATGCGTCTTCTCACCTATATCTGTACAGTAGACAAGACGCCGATGCTTAAAATAGCTGGCTGTAGTCTGCACCAAATATTCCGGTACACTTTTTTCCGAAGAGCTGATAGTCTTTGGCTCCAGTTTGCGGAGTTAAACGCATTTTACATCTAGCGTCACTAAGCAGCAGTACTCCTTACTGCCACCCTTGCATCGCTTGCCGCTAATTGCGTTTCGTGCTATTTCAGCTACCACTCCGATGGCGTCTATTGTTGACCTGGCCTTCCTGAAACCATATTGGTGGTACCCGTTTGAAATGTGTGTTGTATCATATGTTGGAAAAGACAACGGGTCATATAACCTAAGTGTGTCTCATGCAGAGGCATCTACTACAACCAACCAACAAACCAACCAACAAACCATCTAAAAATCATTTTTATTCCTTTTCCCTTATTCCTTACGTCGCATATCCCTTATAGCTTATCCCCAACCGTTTCCTCCTGATTCTCCTTCCAATTCCTCTTCCTCTTTCTTCTCTGCTTCTCATTATTGCATTTTTTCAATTACATTTCTCTTTTCCTTTTAACTTTGTCTTTATTTTGCTTTATTGCTTTGTCGCTTACTTTTCTTATTTATTTAATTTGAAATCTTCCCATAAATTTCCGCATTGTTGGCTTTTGCATTCGATGTTTGCGTCATGTTGTCTGCGCGGTCCATTTGCAGTAAATGAAAATTTCTGGAATCTCATTTGTCAAACTTCTAATTGTTTTTCGCTCAGCGGGAATTTTTGATTTTCACAAAAGTTGCCGGCCCATCTTTCATTATGTCTAATTTGCCTTTCATTTCGCCTAAGCAAGCGTAGCGCTGAAAGCTATCGAAAGTAATCAACGAAATTGAGCGCACGCAAATATGCAGCCACCTCCCACCACCCTCTCCCCTTCGCGCGCAAATTGTTATTTGTTTCGCTCGGCCGTCTGCACTCGTAAAGGCAACGGAAACGGCGACGGCACAGGCGCCGGGCTGGGCGGCTGGTTGGCTTGTTGGCCGCAAATTAAAAACACGGCCAAAAAGCCTTTGGCAGTTCATAGCGCGAATAGTTCATTAAGCGCCACTGCACGCGGCAAAAAGCCAAACTGAAATATGCAAAAATCGCACAGCGGCGAAGGTGAGCAAAAAACAAGCCACTACAACGAACTAAGCCAAACTCGGCCCGAACTGAACTCAGCTCGGCGCCGGAGCAAAGCGAAGTACTCAAAGTGCAAAGTGCTACAGGAGGCAACAAACCGCGCTGACGAGCACTGCGACGGGCCGCCGCTGTTGCGGCACAGATAAACAAATGCAAAACTAAACTGCGGCCGAACACTTTACTTGTTGTTGTGCGGGGGAGCTGAGGCAACTTTTAATGGATGGAAAGAAACTTAAAGAGGCATTCAAAGATGCCAAACGACACAAAGTGTGCAAAAATTGCGGCCGCTCACCACTCAACAACACTCGACTGCCACTCGTTTGCTGCCACGCCCGTCCTCGTTCCAGGCTTCTTTTGGCACTTTTTCCTCTCGCAACTTGGCACTTTTTCCAATACTGTAGCGAGCAGTTTAGCAAAACGGTTTACATTTGTTTTCATTTTTGCGCTTTGCTAATTTCATTAATAAACCCAAATACGCAGTGCAGTCAATCCAAACCGACCAAATCGTCACGGCGTGCACCAGCCGCATTCCAATTGCTCAACGGCCCCCCGCCCCTTCCGCTTTTCGGTTTGAATTTAGCGCGCAATCAAGCGAGCGCCGCAAAAAGCCAACCGGCAAGTTCCGTCGCAGTTGCCAGTTTTTGGGCCGCGCCGCCCTCTTGCGCCACGCCACGCTCTCGTTAAGCGCGCAAATATTGACTCAATCAATTTTTTGCTGCGATTTCGACTCTGCATTTTTCCAGTTCTCCGTTTTTCTGTTTATTTTCCGGTGCCGCGTTGTAATGTTCGTCGCGCGGCCCACTCGCTCTGTGCGTGTGGCTGCCGCGCCGCAAACATGCACGCAGTGTTGCTTCTGGCCGTTTGACGCTCGCGCAAATGTCTTGTTTAGTAGTAGACCTGCTGCCCACTTGCCACGGCCACGGCCCGTCTTGGCGCGGCCGCTTTACTATTTATGGTCGCCAGACGAGTGTGTGGCCGCGCTGCCGTTTCGCTGTTTTCGCATTTGCTTGCGGCACTTCATGCGTTTCGCGCCAAGTCGCTGGTTTGTGCGGTCCACTTTCAGGCATCAATTGCCTCTGTGTGTGTGTGTGTTTGCGTGCGGGCGCATTGTGCGGCATCTGGTGTACTGCTTCCTGCCCGCGGCAGTCTGCCGCTCGTTGACGTGCCATATTTTATGGTAATTCGCAATTATTATTGGAAGCTCGTTCTCGGGCTTTGTAGCTAATAATTTTCGTTCATTTTTGCGTTCGTCCTGGCGCTGTTCTTGGTTCTTGTTCATTTCCAGCTCGGCGCAATTGGCGGCGTCTGTTTGTGGCTTGCATTTGATTGCGTCAAATGGCGCCGTATCGAGGCACATCACTTCCGACCCACACACCCACACACACACAAACATACAGATGCGTATGAGTGCTTGTAGATTTGCAAGTCAGCACACCGACAGCTGAAATGACTTGTCGACGCTTCCGGTCGGCATGGGGCGCGCTTCAGATGCAGCACAGCTAAGTTGAGACTCAAAAAAAGTTATTTTTACTTTGTGAAAATGTCATCGAAGCACAAAACAAATTTTGTTTAATTTTGTCATGGCCAAATTTTCACCAGTCTCCATATATTCTTTTTTCAAAAACACACAATTTATGAATAAAAGAAGAAGAATTCTCTTCATATTATTATTGTTTTTTTAATTCAATGCTCATTTTTAGAGGCTACCATATAGAGTCTTCTTCCATTCGTGCAAATTTAACTAATTTTATTTAGAACTTTAGAAGAGTAGAAACTATATCTATTAATTGCATATCAATTAATTTAAATTTAAATTCGAAATTATTCAAATTTAAATTACTTTGAAGTGTAACTTATGAAAATTTTTTTTAATTTCAATTTAATTAACTAGATTCGTCTTAAATTATTTTAAATGTAAATTATTTTATTCAGAACGAGATACAGTAGGAACCTTGTCTTTTAATTGCATATCAATTTATTCAAAATTAAATTTAAAATTATAAAAATTTATTTAAAATAAAATTTAAAACTATTTACGTTTATTCAAAACTAAATTTAAAATTTTTCAAATTTATTAAAAATTAAATTTAAAGTTATTCAAATTTACTGAAAATTAAATTTAAAATTATTTAACTTTAAAATACTCTGAAATTTAAATCATTAAAATTTTTTTAATTTTAATTTAGTTAAATTTAATTAACTAGAGTCTTCTTCAATTGGTTTAAACTTAACTAATTTTATTCCGAACGAGATACATTGGGAACTATGTCTTTTGATTGCATACAAATTTATTCAAATTTCAATTTAAATAATTTGTACTTTAAAATTCAAATCACTAAATTTTTTTAATTTCAATTTATTTGAATTTAATTAAGTAGAGTCGTCTTCAATTTATTTAAATTTACTCAGAACAAGGTACAGTAGGAACTATGACTTTTAATTGCAAATCAATTTATTCAAAATTAAATTAAAAATTATTTACATTTATTCAAAATTAAATTTAAAATTATTCAAAGTTATTTAAAATTAAATTTAAAATTATTTAAATTTAATCAAAATTAAATTTAAAATTATTTAAATTTATTCAAAATTAAATTTAAAATTATTTAAATTAAAATACTTTGAAATTTAAATTATTAAAATTTTTTAATTTCAATTTATTTAAATTTAATTAAGTAGAGTCGACTTAAATTTATTTAAATTTACCTAATTTTATTCAGAACGAGATACAGTAGGAACTATATCTTTTAATTGCATATCAATCTGCATTAAATTAGATATATAGTTATGAACTTAGATCTTAAATATATCCATTACATAAAATAAATACTATAAAACATACATTGTTAGATGTTTAAGTACAAAAGTGTACTAAATGTACTAAGAAGAAGAAAACGAGGATGTGCCTTGCAATCGTCACTGTGGTACAACATGGACTCTTTGTCAAAATAAAAAAATAATTCCTTGAGGAAGCCAAATGCTGTCGCACAACATTACGAACGAAAATAGTTGGTTGACGCTGCTCGTTAATTTAATTAGCTCGTGGACGGTCTGCGCAAAAAATGTGAACAATATTTGTGAATACATTTTGAATGTTGTGTGCGACAAGTCCCCAGCAAATTGTACGCAACGACAATTTAATGAACAAAACGCAAACACAAACGAGCAAACAGGCGAAGAAAAAACATTAAATATAAAAGCAAACAGGCAAACATTAGGCCCGAGGGTGGAATCCCATTGTACATAAGCGGGCGCGCACATATACATACATACACGAGCACATGAACACAAATGCGACAGCACGGCAACAACAACTACTCGGCCATCCAACTAAATTGGCACTGGCGAAACGCGCTCCAAAGCAAATTCCAACACAGCAACAACATCAAAAAGGTCGCCGACGCAGCACCGCGGAGCAAAAACAGCAAAACAACATAAAAAGCAACAAAGCATTAGCAGGAAATTTAAATCACATATGCAAATCAGTTGATGGCACGGCACTTCCTGTTGAAATGGCGCGGCCCGGTGCCGCCACCATTCGACTGCATGGCGCGGCGAATGTGTTTACGCGTTGTAGTTCTGTGTGTGTGTGTGTGTGTCAGTTTAAGTGCTCAAATGTGCGTTTCATTCTAATTAAGAGATAGCAGGCAGGTTCATTAATGCTTTAATTGCGTGTGAAATTTGCTTTTTGCCCGCTGCCCGACGGCCGCCGCCCGCGCGCCAGCGTTGCTTTCATCTATTCTGCTTTGCTGGGCTTTGTTTGGTTTTTGCGTTGTCGACCTGCACTTACAACAGACAGCAACAGCAAAACATATGTAAATAGTTTAAAACTCCATTTGCATATCTGTCGGGGCAAAAAATGAGCGCAGCATAAATATTTTCGATTGCGCCGAGGCTCGAAAAGGGGCGCGCACTCACTGAACGAGCGGCCAATGCGAATCATTCACGCACACACTGACACGCACAGTAAACCTTATTTGTGCATTAAATTCGAGCTGAGTTGAAGCAGTTTAGGGCCTCCGAGAGTGGGCGCTGCAGATTTTTTTCATGTGACTGCGTTCGAAGAGTGCTTGCAGGTCAGAAGTGTGTGGATCGCGTTGACGCGCTGCTGAGCTCCTAACACTTACACTGCCATGTCTGAACGAATCCAAAATCAGACATTTGGCATGATGTGAGGGTCAAATGGTTTACAATTAAAATGGTGCAGTCACAAATTCAGCAAAATCATTTCATGTTCTATAATGAAACTGTTTTGGCGTGCACCCGGAGGCAACGCGACTAACTGCCGCGCAATTAGTTCGCCGAGTGCAGTGCGCAAACACCTCAAATTAAAACATTAAATAACTGTACAGGACCCGCACATTCAAACGCTCGCAGCTGCAAGTGCGCCCGAAGCGACGCGGCGTGTTGTTTCGTTTCCACGGCGCGTGCGGAAGTTTCGAATTGCACTCCACTTCCGGTGCGCTGCTGAATGCGGTGTGGCCGCCCGCGACGGCACGCGCCGCGCAACAGGCAAACGTTTTATTATTTCCGCTGCTTATGTTATTGCGAGCGGCCACTGGGCGCATTGACAACGCACTGACAATGCTGACATATGCCGCGCTTTCGTAAACAACCACTGCCACTGCACTGTTGTTGCAGTTGTGTTGCTGATATTTACAGCTGAGCACCGACGCCGGTCAAGTGTGATATTTAACACAGATTGCAATTATGCGCGCAACACACACGGCTGTCGCTTCCGCGTTGCGCATTGTGTGCATCAATTATTCACGCACGTCGCAGAGTGTCCATTAAATTTGTATTAAGCGATTTTTTATTTAAGTATTATTTGCACAACGCAGCTGACTGGCATCCCGTTGACTTTTGCATTGACAATGAATGTTTTAAAAGTTGATTTTCTGCTGTTTGCGCCGCGCTGCACCTGACCGCAGTGTCCAAAATTATTCACACAAAATCCTACTTTGATGGCGGCCCGAAAGCGCTGCGGTCGAATTTAAACGTTAACAGCGGCCAGAATCAATTTTCATGTTACGCATACGCCACGTTGCACAGACGCTTAGCACGAAAACTAAAGGCAAACAACAACCGGTTGTTTTGGCTTTTGTTTTAGTTTTTCGGCATTGCTTCTTGCCGCTTTGCCTGTGTGCGGTGTGCGGTGTTAGCTGGTTTGGCTGGCGAAATTTATTTGTTTTCGTTGTGCCGTTGCTGGCTGCCACGGGTTTCCCCTCGGTCTATTTACACAAACAGTCCTCCTGGGGCTTGTCACGCTGAAGCGAAAACAAAACTAAACACTCACACAGACTCACACAGTATTTACACTCACGGCAGGAGCACGTGAAGTGCTGCGAAACGGAAGTTTCCTTCGGCCGGTGAGTGGGGTTTGTGTGTGCGGACGCAAGCGAGTTAGTCGAACGCATCAGAATACACTGCAAACGCACAGGTGTAACGCTCGGCCCAGAGCGTAAATTACTGCAGGCAAAGTGGAGTCCACAAACAAAACAGCGGCAACAACAATAATCACATTACAACTTCTAGCAGTGTCCGTCGGCAGCAAGCCGCCACTCCGCGCTGAAGACCCAAAAACATATCCCCAAATCGGCAAATTTAACAAGCAAATCCCAGCGCACACAGAGGCGCCACGCCAAGTGCGTCGGGCCTTGGAAAACCGAATACCCCGGATCATGAGTCGTGGGTTCTCGAATAGTTTGAGCGAAATGTGTTTGAACAAATTTAATGTACACCGGGGCGTATGAGCAACTTCCATGCCGAATAAACCCACAAATGACTTAATTAATTTTTTTGAAAGTTTTCGCTAAAAGTTTTCCAATTAATTCTTAAAGCTGTGCCATAAATTTTTCTTATTTTTCTTTTTTAGTGCAATTTTAAATTTCGCAAGATTATTATGTACAATCGATAATGTTCCCCATGCGCCCTGCAGCGCGGAGGCAGAGTTTCGCCACTGGCGACCACATCGATGCAAATAAACGATGTGCCGAAACGCGATAGCCATAGTGGGAGAATAGCAGCGCCAACAACAAAGCCGGCAACAAAGTGCTGATACACAAATAAAATTTATGTTAATCCGCCTTTTATATTCCTCAATTTTGTGCATATCGTGCGACAAGCACCCGAACAGAGACACGTACCGACGAATGGCCGGATTTGGGCGCTCGGCAGGTGAGCGCAGGTGGATGAAAGACAGCAGCGCCGCAACACAACGATAACGAAAAACGCCAATCGATTTTTAATGTTGATTTATATGTGACTTCTCATTTTTATGCTAAATAGCAAAAGCCCGCAAAGG
Organism: Melieria omissa; assembly: GCA_963971225.1. Classification (NCBI taxonomy): domain Eukaryota; kingdom Metazoa; phylum Arthropoda; class Insecta; order Diptera; family Ulidiidae; genus Melieria; species Melieria omissa. The sequence goes on from OZ020267.1 coordinate 154,655,199, forward strand.
CGGAGGCGGCGTCGATTGCGGGTTGGATTTCCGCCTCTCGCTCCGAGTGGGAACGGCGCGCTGGGGATTTTTGTGGTCGGTCGCACAAAGGGCTGCTAACTGCTGCACTGCTGGCATTTCGGCAAACAAATCACATTAAAATATAGTAAATGCGAAATGTAAGCAACAACAAAGATAAGCAGAAAAACAAAGAGCGCCAGAAGGCAGCGAACGATGAAACCGAAATCGAAGTCTCGCCGCAGGATGGCAGCAAAATTAAATAGGCAGAGCGAAAAATGAGAAATTAGAACACACGCACACACACACACACACACAGGGTTCTGACACTTATCCTTTGGCGAAAATTTGATGGCAAATATGATTTTCATACATGGGGCTCGGATTTCTCGGGAGGGAGTCAGTCGGACAGGGGATGGCAAATCAGAAGCGCAGCACACAAACATCTGAGCGAGAATGTAAGCAGGACTATGTCTGCCTACACAAATATATGTGCGACGACACTCGTACATAAAAATGATAAATGATTTTATGGTTTACTTGACCTGGATTCCGACGCCTCGGGAACAGACTGCGGAATGCGGCGACGGGCGGCCGCTGCACAAATGGTGAAGAAGACGCCGAGCGGACTGCAAGTGTGTGTCGATGTCGATGTGCACTGGCAGAGAGTAGAATTTCATGTTTGCGTTAGAAATTGGATTTTTGCATTAGTTATGAAAATGGCCAAAGTTGAATTTTATCGAGCGCGCTGCCAGACTTAACCTCGAAATGAAAGCAAAAAGCAAAGTGAAAGAATTTTTGAGATTAGAGTGCAATTCAAAGCAGTTCTGACTGGAAGTTGGCAAAGTAAGTGGCGAGTTGTTGGCAAGTGGGTGTCGGAAATAAAGGGATTAGACAGAAATCAAAGAAACAAAATATCGAAAAGAGGGTCTTGTTGTTGTTTGACTATGAAACTCATATCTAAATAATCATTTCAGCCAAATTTGCAGTAAACAAATAAGAAATGGGAAAAGCGCCAGCGAGCAATAACTTCATCAAGCGAACCATTCAATGGCGTTCAACATTGGCAAATGAGCAACGAAAAAGCCTGCGGCAGCAACAACACCAACACAAGTCAAGCGAACGGGTGAACACTCGTCAGGATATGAAACTTGCGCGAAAACACTAATAAAATATGGTCGAAACATGGAAAAGAGGAATTGGGGGTGGGAACTGTTTTGCATGTTGGCGCGGCAAATCGCAAACGTTACTTGCAGTGCTCGCGCGCCCTCAATGCGCTGTTGATGCCTTCATTGGTTGGTCCGTGTAGCCCCTCGTCTGCCAGTCAGTCAGTCAGCCAGTCTGTCCGCGCATTTGTTGTCGTCAAGCAGCAGCAGTGACAAGTGAATATTTGGCGAGCGTGCAAGTGCGAACCGCTGCGCGAACAATGACACTGCTGGCCTCATTGCTCAACTCGAAATTGCATCGCTGCCGGCTGTGTGCGCACCAACAACAACAACAGCACCCTCCGCCGCACTGCATCAGCCACGACGAATCGCTCAGCCTCGCACTTTAATATTGCAACTTTTTTAATTATTTCCTTTTTCGTTCGTACGTGGCGCACGTTCGTCGGGCACGTATGCGGCCGCTCGATGGGTGCGGCAGTTCTCGAGAGGCGACGTAAGCGGAGAAATGTCGAATAATCTTTCAATACTTGTCATTGTTTGTTTTGGCTCTGTGTTTTTTCCGTTCTGTTTCACAGTGTTTTTGTTCATTTCCTGCGCCGCTTGCCGCAAATTGTGTCGTTGCAACTTTTCTCATCAGTCGACGGGTAGCAACAACAACAACAACGACACCAACTCCCACATATCCTTTCATTATGCGCAATGCCGTCGAGGCCGCGCAGCGCAGTGGGGCGGAGACGAAAAATCAGTGGCAAGCAGCGCGACGAACACTTTTCGCCTCAATTCCATTCAATTCCATTGAATTCAATTCAGCGTGCGCCAATATTGACTGTTGACGTCACGCCTGCAACTCAGCCACTGCCACCAACCAACAATGGAACTTTGCAATAAACGGCGTTTTCATTGCGCCGCCTGAATGCCAATTGCTGCGGCGCGTTAATAGTTTTGTAAGCGTTTTTTCTGCAGCCACCGCTGCGGCGTCTTTCGTGCTTTCCGGCTGCACCCGGCGCCGGACCACTGAGGCCGCCGCACAACTGAGGCAGAGGCGGCGGTGCAGTGCCGGCGGCGTTTCTTTCCGTCAACAGTTTTTCGTAATTGTTGTTCTTCTCACTGATTTTGTCGTCGTTGTCGTTGTCGCTGTTGGTGGCGTTGGCGTCACTTTGGTTGCTTGGTTGGTGTTTGGTGCGGTTGGTCATTGTTGTTGTTAAGTCCATAGTATTTTCTTCACTTCGACGCTGACCTCCTTAATGTTTACTTTGACTTGTGCCGCCCGCTGCCAACTTTGCTGTTTCGTTGTTGTTATTGTAAAAATAAATAGTGCTCTAATGAATTTTTGCAGTGTCCGCGTCGTCGGCGGGCGTTGAATGGGAATAACGAAATTACTTTTCGCAACACTTGCAGCAAAGGCACAAAGCGAGGCATTCGCCATTGATTGCTGGCGGGCAAAGGACTAAGGACTGGGCGAGGCGCAGTGGGTGGGCAGCGGAAAGTAAATTAAAATTTCGCACTAAAAGTCATTTACATTCTGGCACGAAATGCTGGCAAGCGGCATTAAGGCATCAGCGGCTGCCAGCGATTTGAATGAAAGCAACGCAAAGACTTCAATTAAAATGCGCTGCTCGTCAGATGACCTCGGCGATCGTATATATATCTGTGTGTGGGACATATATATGGAGCACAATCAGTTTTGCAACGGGAGGCAGAGGCCACATAGTCCAGAAGATCAGAATAGTGGTAGAAACGCGCTAATTGCATGTTGGAACATTGCCACTGAAACCAACCAAGTCATTCAAGTATTGATGAAAGGTTTAATAAATACTTTTTCGCAGAGATATTCTATTCAAAATACCACCGCTAGATAGTTTTAGAAAACGTTAGAGTTGCTGAAGCAGTTCACTTTCGCCCCCCCACAAAAGCACTCAAATGTTTTGGAAGAAGGATCAACCTTCAAGCGGTGTGTGGCATCATTAGCTCGTCCATGTTCACAGCCACCACTTCTGCTGCCCACAGTCCTCTTGAGTAGTCGTTTACCGCCAAGACTTTGCCGGATCACTGCAAATAAGTTTCACACTTGTGCAGAGAAGGTGTTGTGGTTGTTCAAGTTCCGTAATAAAAAACTTTCAACACTTCAAACTGAAATATACAAATACCAAATCCTTTCGGACACATGCCACTTGCACTCACAACTCCGATAGACACGCACACACACAGTCGCACACAGCGGCCACGCTTGTTCAACGCAATTTTGCTGAGCGCTCTACATGTGCGAGTGCCACGTTCTCTCTATAACTGCGCACACACTCACGGGTACAAATGGGCGAGTGCGAGTGTGTGTGTGTGTGTGGCAGCGTATTACGCCCCAGTTAAAGTGAAATGGTGCTTTCCTGAATTGCTTATTGTGCACCTTGAGGCACAACATAGAAATTGTGCATTTTACTGCATACATTTTTCACCGCTTCACGTTCACTGCCGCTGCTGCTGTTGTTGTATTTGTTGTACCTACTTGTGCCTGATTTTTTATTGCAACTCCATTGTTGCCGCTAGTGCGGTGCGGTTGTGGCAAAAGTTGTCATTGTTGCACTTGTTGTATGGCGCACAGTTAGCAGAACTACAAGCACGAGCAACAGCAACAGCAACAACAAATTATATAAGCTTTCATGTTCAGTTTATACCACTTTCTCAGCACTTTTCTTTGCTCGTTTCCGTGCTGTGTGTGTTTTTTGTCGTCTGCAATGTTTGCGTTTTCGTTTTGTTTACTTTAGCGATTACTTACTGGCTGAAATTTTCTTGCAATTTGTTGTACTTGTGTTGTTCGTGGCTGTTGTTCTCATTTTTGTTTTGTTAAAGTTGTCTAAAGCCATGTTGGAAAGGACAGCGCAGTGACATTTCCTTTTGTTGTGGCACGCAGTTTGTCGAAGCGGCGCACAGTGGTCGCGAGGCGTCTTGGCGCGACCTAAAATCGACAATGACAAGCAGAATGGTTTGGAAACCTGGTTGAGCTGTGTTCATGGACAGAGCTGGGAGCTGGTTATTAAAAATGTACGGGGCGTATGAGTAATTTTTATTGGCTGCACAACAAATTTGGAAAAAGATTTTCAGTAAAACTTATTTTATTTTTGGGAGTTCGAAAATGCCTCAATTCGGCCACTGCGCACTCGTGGGAACAGTTCGCCCGCAGCCCTCACCTGCACTTTTTAGTGCTTGTAACTGGCACCAAGTAAAGGAAAACTTTGGCATAAAGTTCAGAAAAGTATGAGAGCAACGCAAGTTTTACTTTAATCGGAAATCGATGGCGTATGAGTGACATTCAAAGCCGTCGCAGGTGAATTAAAAGTTGCAGCTGGCGGAAATGACATTCGGGAAAGAGCTCGCTGTGCACCACCGAAATTAATTGGAACTGGAAATGTGTGCTCCGTGAGTGGACGAAGGGCAACCGCCGCAAGGACGGTGCCGTCGGCAGATTTTGTGTGCTTATGTGTCGAGTTGAACTGGTTGCTGGTTCGTCACATCGTTCGGAGAGAATATTTAAAGTGTTTCAGATGCTGCTGGCTTGCAATAAATTCATTTGAAATGGAAATTACGCCACAAAAGATGCCACAAATTCGGGGAAAGTTACACATTGAAAGCTTCTTTAATCGTTGCGGGAATATCCGGTGTCGGAAATATTATTAATGTTTTTTGAAATTTCTGTGAATTATGCTTTTGCTCTGATATCAATTCCTAAGTATTTTAGTTGATGAAAAGTTAAGGAAATTCATTGGAAATATAGCTTCACTTGCACTTCCGTTTATGCACATTGACCACAGCTTCCACTGATGAAATGGATATGTAAGATGCCCTTCTTTCTTCTGTACCGAATTGTCTGCTTTTTCAGAAAATGTTAGCTGACGCTTCAGAGTCGATTTTAAAATGAATTTTGCACACTAAACGCCAAATAATATTTCACTGAAACTTTAAACAACTTTGTCGAAAGCCAGCGCCCGAAACTGGACGCTGCTGCAGCAATGTTGCAAAACGAAATGTGAGTATTTCGAATCCAGTGGCTGTGTGAATAAGAAACCGTTCGTCGTTTTTGCAGCTCTGGCTGTAGCCGTGGCAACACCACAGCCCTGCCAAAACCACTCTTTCGGCAGCTTTGCGCTTTCCTATTTACTTTCCACGCAACGACAACGCTGGCCGTGGCCGTGGCCGTTCTGCGAGCAGCATTTCATCGTTTGCAAAAATTTATTTCGACTTTGAGTGCGCCAACAAAACCGCAGCAGAAGGAACTTTGCGCACCGGCAAAACAACTGAGCCAACAACAACCAAAACCATGGTAAATGACCAAAAGCTATGTGGCAGCTGTGTCATGTTTTCTAATACGGCAAACATGATGTAGTAGTACCGTTAGTAATGTGCATGCACTGCGTGTGTGTATGTGGTAGTGTGTAGTGTTGCATTGTTGAGTTGGCGTTAGTTGTTTTAGTTGTGGCTGTTATATTGTCGCCGTTGTGGTTGCCGCTGTGTGTGTGTGCAGTGGTTGTTGTAGTTGCAGCCATCCACAAATTTTGTTCTAAATAAATCAACTCTCAAAGCGAAACTATTTCTTGCAGTTCTGATGAAAATTCATGGAGTTAATTTCAAATAAGATTAAGTATAAAGAATCAAAAGTATTTGGAAAACTAAATTGTACTTACTATTTCGTCAAACTATAAAATGTAAAATTAAAAAAAAATAAATATAAAATATAATCTAAAATACATATTTTTCAGTTTTTATCTCAGAGAGATTGGAAAAGTGTATTCAGATTAAAAAAAAAACAGTGGTATTGACGAAGAAGAAGGCGCAGTCTCAAAGCGGGGCATTCAAAATCGGAATACTGTCCAGAATTACTGTGAGAATTGCGGTCGGTCTATGTGAATGTTGTGCAATTGAGGGCACTTTTGACGATCTGAATGTACACAGTGGAATGTTCCCATGGAAAGCGGAACTTTTTCAAAATAAAGAAAAAAAAACTCAATATTTCGGCAAATCTCATTTATTTTATTCAAAATAGTCTCCTTCCGCATCAATACAACGTTCAATCACGATCAATTAACATATCGAATGAGTTTTTGAGATTATTTTTATCCATCGACTTTAGTATCTCGGTCGTCACTTTGTCACACACTGTCACTTTGAGCGCGACATTTTGGGTACCATTGAACCAAATGTCATACAATTTTGACAGGATGTCAGTTAAGAATGTACCTTTCCATTGCTTACATCCACCAATAGGTGGCGCCAATATAAATCGATATTTTTAAAAGGTTCCGTTTTCTATGGGACACACTGTGTATGTAGAAATCTACTATAGGTTGACGACATCCAGTATCAGAGACCAGCCAACACAATGAGTCACTTTGGCAGACTTTAGCGGACGGGAAATAGTACGTGAAGTGTTGAGGGTAGTGAACTGCGGAATTCGTGAAAACTTGTTACGAAAAACAAATTTGATATACTGGGAGAACAACGAGAAAATAATTAAAACGTGTAGCTGCGAGGTGGTCAGATTGATTCGGTCGTTGTGTCCATGTGCCAAGGCGTTGAAATCAATTCGGACAAACGAACAAATATTTCGGAAGCTCAAACTCACTGAGCTGCTCTCGCACGCACACAAGCACAAACACATATCGTGTAAATATATATTAAACTTGCTGCATGCGCCGGCAACTCGGTGTGAGCGTGTGTGTGCCCAGCTCTGTCCATCGTCGACACGAAACGTATGCAATGAGACAGGCGCATGTCAGGCTGTGGGTGTGTGCGTGTGCGTGTGTGTGGGGCTGTCTCCGGGGCTGGGAACATGCATCCGGAGAGCAGAGTTTTGCAGTTGCAAAGTTTTTAATTTCAAGTGGTATTAACCGTAAATTGCGTTTTGAGTACGCCAAGTGAAATTTAATTACTTTGAATGCCCGTGTGTGTGTGTGTGTGTACGATGGCTAACAGCTTGCGTTATGGCAGCGTTGCTCCGTTGTTGCACAAGTTGCAAATTTCCATATCTGCAATTCGAGTAGTTGGAAATGTTTGTGGCATATGTAAAATTTTCTTTTATTTACTCTTTGAGCTGTTGAAATTATACGCACACATACACACGCAAATAACTGCTGCACTCAGCATTGTGCAGCAAATGAATTTAGAATCAAATTAGATATTTAAGTTGCTTTGCAAAAAAATAACTGACTGAGTACTTTAGTAGTATTTTGTCAATAAAACTGCGAGCAGTCGCCGTAAATGTTTACACTGCGAAAATGTTTTGCAACACACTTCAATTCGAGTGCATTTGTGTGTCTGTGTGTGTGTTTTCACAAATTACAATGCCAGTTAAATATTTGAATGGCTTGCAAAATTCTCCATAATTGTTGTTTGGTTGGCGCTGGCGGTCATTGGTAATTTGTTTGCGGCGCTGGCCGCAAAGCGTTAAACTGCACTTAACTGCGTTCGGCCGCGCACTGCAATTAGCCCTGGAAGTGCAGTATCGACGCAGCACTCGCCGTTGTGTCAACAACGGTGGCAAATTGGTATTTGACGCGCTGCCAAGTGGACTTTAAATCGTATAAACATTTTAAATGACAACATTTTAATAGTGTCAACATTAATAAAATTAACGACGCACATTCGGCGCCGGCAGCGCGCGGCTGCTGTAAATTGTCGCAAATTGTGACAAATCATTTTGCAGTAAACATGGCCGGGCGCGTGGGTGCTGATGCGTGGGGCATGGGTGGCGTATGAGTGATACTTGAAGCGGTCGGTGCGTTAATTGATTTCCGTCCGAAATTATGCAAAATATTGAACAGCCAAAGGCTGAGCACGCTTCGTAGCGAGTTTCTATGAAGGGATTACGGCGATAATTCGGACTGATATGTTGCTTTGTGTTGCGTTCGACGTGCCTTGATGGATAATAACAGCTCGAGGTAACAATTGAACATTTTAGAAAGATATAACACATATGTTATTGAGGAATTTTTTCGCACCTTATTGGCTATAAATTTAAATTTTATTAAATTACACAGCACAACAAAAACATTTTGTTTCTGTTGCATGGAGTTTTTCTACTGTTTCTTACTAATTTGGGTGCGCTGATTTCGAATCTAGCCTCAGATTTTTTCCAGCAGCTCTAGTTAGTGAGTTTTTCAGTTTTTCCTCTACTATTTCCATGTTTTTGATCGTAATTTCTAAACTAAAAAACCGATTGACATGATTTTCACCTTATCGCATTAACAAAATTGCACGGCTTCTTTTCTGATGCAACTTATTTTAATAAGTTTTAAAAATCCGCGATAATTGGACCTCAAAGTCGGAAAAATTTGAATTTTGAGGCAGGAATTTTGATGGTCAAAAACATACACAATTTTCTTAAATCAATTTACGAGTTAGATGTATAATGAAAGCCGACACATCAAGCAATACAACGTAGCCAAATTATTTGGCGGAATATACATTCGCATCGAAATAATATCAGAAATGTACCATAGTAATTTTCATCACTTTTCATACTTTTTCCTTAAAGAATTAGGGGCCTAAAAATATGCAAAGTTCAAATTCAATATTTTCCTACTTTGAAACCTTCGAAACCAACGCCAATTTAGAACGCATAAAATTTATTAATATCAGAAAAGATAACGTGAAATGTTGTAAGTCCAACGATATAAAAATCATGTCGATAGGATTATTGGTTCAGAAATTACAGTCGAAAACGAGAAAAAAGCCGAGGAAAATTCGAAAAAGTGACACGCCCATTTTTTGCGAAAAAAGGGTTTTGAAAACAGCGATTAGAAACGATTCAGACTCATGTAAAAAACTCCATGCAACAGACATGTTGTTGTGCATTGTTATTTATATCATTCAGATTCAAAAACACACTCTCTACTTTTACGATGATTTGCATGGATCATCGTTTGTTCGCTTCTGCTCATGAAAACAGAAAAAGACATAAACTCGTACTTGAAATTTAAATCATCGAACTTGACGGTAAACTGAAAATTAACAGCAGAATTCCAGAATTTCAGCCATCGAATCGGTGTCGGTAAAGTTTCGAAACTCACTTGCGAGTTGGCTGAAAGTGTATGCGTTCCTCAGCCAATTAAATGCAGCGATCTTGTTGCCAGTCGCCAACAGTCGCGTGGTTGATTCCCTGCCGAGCCCAGCACCGCAGACGCACAGCGCAAAGGACCAGCGAGCAGCATTGGCGCTGGCCGACGCTCCGCAGTTGATGATCTGGCAATTTGATGCGGCAATGCCGCATTAAAAGTTAATTAAAAAGTAACGCTGATGCGTTGAAACAGCGCTGGGAAATAGCTTTTTAATTTCCTCTCCGAAGGGAGCCACAAAAATGCCGGCAACGCCAGCGACCACCACTCGAGCGGGCAACAAAAGACGGAGGAAAGAGCGCAAGCACGCAGCGTTTGTTGTTTTTATGAGTTAATATTAAAATTCCGATGCGAAATTTCAACGATTGATAAGAAATTAAGCAATTCCAAGGCGATGTGCGGGTGCGAGCGCCGGCGAGCGTGTGGCAGGCAGCGGCAGCACGAAAGCAAAACATTCCGCAAATGCCGAAACCAGCACAAACGGGAAGCGACAGTCTATGAAATTTATTTGCCATCAGCCAGCGAGGCGAGGCGAAGAGGCGCGGGGGTGGCGCAGTGCGAACCAATGTCGGGCATTCCAGCGCGCCAGGCGCCCGCGCGCTGCTGGCCGCACGCGCTGTTGTCTTTGCTGCGAGTGGCTTAAACGCCACAGCAGCTCGCTGGCAGAGATAAACAGTGAAAAAATCAATTAAATTTTGGCAGCGACAGCAGCAGCAACTAAGCTAAGCACAGCCGCCGCAACGAAATCTGTTGAAAAATGCCACTTGGCGGTGGCTGAAGCCGGCAATAAATTACGCGCTGGCAGTGCGGTGCGCGGCGGCGCCGCCAATTTCGATTACAAAAGTTTAAGCCACTTTTAAGCCACTAATCGAAGTGTTGCCAATTTGTTTGGCATGAGCTGGGATTTACATGTGGCAATGGATAATGGATTTTTAGTTATTGATAGCGAAAGACTTCGAACGGCGCGTAATAAGAAAAGTTGCGCAGAATTAATTGCAAATTGCACTGCAAATACTGACGGAAGTCGTTTCCAATAAATATCGAAATACTCCAACAGTGTGAGGCACAAATGCGGGAAGACAATTTCTAACAATTTTTGAGTAACTCTGCTGAGACACTTTACTCAAATTTGGGTTGTGTGTCCTCGGCAGTTTGGCAAAACTTGAGACAATGTAAAGATGTTTCCACGTTGGGTGATTCGAAGCATTTATGTTGGTTAAAAAAAAGTTAAATTATTTATTCAGCAGAAGACGTGAGCTCTCGGATTGTTGACGATACGAATTGTAGTTAAAAGTTTTTCCGCTGTCGCTCCGACGTGCGGCGACAACATTTCAACACGAATTGCCAGCAGACGTCCGGAATTATGGATAGAAAAATGGCAAAGACACAATTTCCAAGTAAGAGTGGAAGTGCGAGCGCGCGAAGAAGTGAGAATAAAGAACAAGTGTCATTTTTTATGACACTTGAACAAGCACAACAGCGCGCTGTGGCAACAACGCCAGCGGGGGAGGGGGTGCGAAGCCAACAGCACGAGCGGCAGCGGTCAAGGCTGTCGTGTACAAAGTGGCAGCGAGAACAGGCGAAATCTCATAAAAATTGCAAAAGTTGCAGCTGCCCCGCGAGCCGAAATAGACAAAACGCACCGACACAAGCGCGGCCAATGGACATAAAACACTCGAAAAGACGGCGGCGAAGACTTGGCGCTGCGGCGGCAGTGAAGATGAGTGATTGGCGATTCGTGCCGCTGTTGTTTTTGCTGTTGTGCTGGTTGTTATTTCATTTCATCCAATAAATGTTGTTGTGACTGGCGGTGACAACAACTCACTCACCCGGCCGGCCGAGTGCTGGGCACAGAACGAAAAGAGGGAAGAGCAGAATGACATTGTGTTGTTGTTGCTGGGTGAAGTGGTGTTTAAGAATAACAATTTCGGTTTTTATTTTCCACTTTATGCCGTTTCACAATTTTATTGCTTTTTTATGTGTGTAACCAGGTCATCGCGGCGCGTGGCGGCGCAGAATGGGTGGCAGGCAGCAACAGTTGCCGCTATCTCATTGCTGCAGCTGACGGAGGCGCAATTGGCGTCAAGGACTGTGCGAAACGTTGGCGTTGTTGCTTGCGTGTTGCCTTCTCATTCGGCTGGTTGTGCACATTCGATCGGTGGAGGGTAGTTGACGGGAGGGTTCGGGCGGGAACATATGTTCCGCATCGTTGTGCCGATAACGGAAGCGAGGAAATCGTAAAAATAATGCGGGTAAAGTGTTACAAGGGGGCTCGAGGTTGCGTTCGCTTTTCACAGCCGCGCGGTGCGGCGCGCAACTTGGTTTGTGCCACACAAAGAAAATGATTGTTGGACAACTCAGGCATTCACGCAGACTTCTCCGAGGCCTAAGAAACTGAATATGGTTTTTCTATTTTGAGGTTGTTGAATAATGCTTAACCAGCCAAAAGAAGTGTGCTGCATTGTGCAGTGAGTTCCAAAAATTTATTATTAACTTTTCAGACTAGCGTCGAGTGTCTGTCGCAGTGAATAACGTGGCCGGCATTCATTGTGCGCCTGTTGCCATAATCCTTTCGGCGGCAATAACAAAAGCAGCAGCGACGCCAGCAATGCACGAGCGACACAAACAATTAAAATTATGCACAATAAAAGCCGGTGGCGCCATGAAAATTCAAATTATTAAAATTACAACCGTCGTAAAAAAGCAGTCGCTGCGTGACGGCTTCATTATCATCAACAGCTCAGCTGCCATATTGCTGTCTGCAATGCGCATTGCATATGTGTGGGTGTGCGTGTGGGTGTGTGCATGCATTGTGCCTCGCTACGGCTCAACGCACTATTGACTGCAATAATCCGCAACAAATGTGCAACATATCGTGTGTGCCAGAAAAAGCATAAAACCGACACTAATGCACAGCGCTATGTGTTTGTGTGTGTGTGTGAGTGCGCTCACAAGTGGACAGTTTGGCACAACGAGAGCCTTCACTTGTGCTAATTGCAGCGAAATCAGCCAATAACTGCAGTAACTGCGGCAACAGACAACATGACAATTTATTTAATTGGCGAATAGATTGACTCCAATTGTTTGCCATAAAATTTCAGGCCTAAATTTATTTATTTACATTTATGACAATTTTTTAAGTCGGTTGTAAATTGGTTTCATGCCATTTGCCGAGAGAGGAAAGCTGACAGCAATTGAGAGCCTTGAATGGTTCAACGAATACCAGGCTTCGTGACTTTTTCGAGATCCTAACTTAACCCATTAGCGCCCAAAGGCAACAATATATCGAGCTTTCGATAAAATTTCGAATGCGAATCGAACATCGTGGGATGCATGTTCATTGCTTCGTTGAATTTCACAACATTCCGCTGTGCCCAATGATCCCAATGAACCCATATGGATATAGGAAATGAAAATAAAAAAATATTTTTTTACGTGTTTATATTTGAACTTGTTTTTTAATAAAAATTCAGGTCATTTCTTTCAGAAAATTAGTTCGAAAGTCGAAACAAAAAATTGGGCACTAATGGGTTAATGATCATTTAGAAGCCAGCAAAGACTCAGACGCACAGCTCATGGGAAAAAACGCTTCAGATTCGAGCGCGGAAACTTCTGAGCAAAAAAATTACCCCTGGAAATATACTTAATTTTCAGTGCTTCACCCAGCTGCCATAAACTGCAACTCAGCACCATCAAAAAAACCCTTTGAAAAACATTTTTTCAATTTTTCATCTTCTCACACCTTAACCCTCCACATGCAACTTTCGCCCTCTCTACATGACACAAATTGCAGCTATGTACGTTTTGCACAGTGGTGTAGGAAGTTAGGCGCACGACCAGTTAGGTTGACTTCCTTCGGTAAGTGAGTTTAAACGTCATACAGCAATGAACACTCCTCGATTTGCGGCAGCAGTGCAATTAGCCAGCAATTCAAAATCGGCTTTCTGCGGCGCAATTTTTTGTGGCACCGACATGAGGCAAACGCCGCACTGCCACCGGTGAATCGATGCGCTGATTGGCTTTTCGCAATCGCGCTGCAAATGGACATGGGCTGCGAATAGAAAACGCAAGCGCAATGTTATGTTTTTCGTCGAAAACGAGTTCAGTCAGCGCGATGTGTGCGAGTGCCGAAAACCACCTCTGCCATGCTGTCGCTAAACGGGCTCCTTGCTCAACTGTCCCGGGGCCGCTCTACCCGCTGCGGCTGAGCATAATTAAGATGAGTTCATGGGTGGCACTTCCGCTGTTCGTATGCGAGCCGGTCGCTCTAACAAATTGGCAATTAAAACGACAGCAACTGCCAGCGCGGCGACTGTGTGCGTAGGCGTTGAAAAATGTGCAGCGGCGCTGTAGATGGGAATTGGTTGGTCTCTATGAGTGTCGAATGCCAGCCACAGGTAACCAGCTAAAGAATGCCGAACAGTCGGAGGCTGCCGCTGCCAGAACGGCAGCAGGAAGATTGCATTATTCCAGCGCTGCCCACGCTGTCGCTTCAAACGTAATCAGCACTTGCGGCAGCGGAAGATCGAATTAATTCCAATGAAATTATTTGCAAGTATGAAGCGCTCTCAAAGTCGGCGGTTAATGAACGCTTAGGCGCTTTACTGTGGCCTACATTTGGGCGCCTGGAGTGGTGCAATAATTCAAAAATATCAGATTTAATTTTTTCATACTTACTTACTTCTCTAAATGTTGCAGTACTAAGCTATGAGATACACGAATCTGAAAAAATGACAACAAAGCAAGTTGAAATTAAAAGTTGCGCTGATCCAAATGATTAAATTTCAATTGCAAAAATGCATCGTTGCTAATTTCACATGTCATCAATATTCCAAGTGTTCAATATTCGACGGAACATGCAAAGATTAGGAAATTCCCAAAGTGTTCTAACGAATCTAATGTGAGTTGCGAGCGGCACTTTGTGGGAGCTCACTCAGGCTAGCAGGACTTTTTTTGCATTACAACAACAACAACACAAGAATGTTGTAAAGTTGGCAAGTTGTAGGAATTTGTGTTGTTGTTGCATTTTGCTCATTATCATTTAGTCACATCTAAAGTGCAGGGCAAACATTTGTTCAGCCTCCCCTAAATGTATGCAACATAATTATAAAATGTTTGTTTACAACTTGTACGAGTCTCGCTGGGCGTACTCGCGTCTAAATATGTGGCGGCTGACGGCTGGCGGCTGGTTGAGTGCTTGTTCCGGCCCACTCGTAGTGGTAGCTGAAGTTATTTGTTGTTGCCATCGCGGCGCATCTCGGCTGGCGTCGGAATGCAGTACTCTGTTGCTTCGGTTAGCGCAACCAAACAGAGTAAGCTGGCTCTGCAGCTGCGTCGGCTGGTAGTCGAGTGGTGTACGCTGTGGCTGCTGCCAAGTGCGAATCCATTAAAATTAAGTAGTCTTGATGTGCTGTTTAAATTTGCCGGCGTGTGTGCGTGTGGGACTTGCACGCAGGCATAAAAAATGCACAAGTGTGTGCGCAACAGCCCACACACGCACACTTGCACGCACAGGCACACGCACACAGACAATGCTTCGCACGCAAAGTTGTTGATTGGTGTTGATGCTGTCGTTGTTAGGCTGGTCGGGCGTTATTGTTGTTGCTGCTGAGGCAGTTGGCTGCAGCTGAACTGTTGATTTTACTGTTGCTACTGTTGTAATTTTAATGTAAACATTGCCAGCAACATTCTCTATGACGTTGTAAATATTGCCAATGCAGCCGAGCGATAAGCAGCGAGCGACAGAGAACGAGTTGCTGTTAGTGGTTGTCGGCTGCAGCGTCCGACCGACCGACCGTTGTGCAGCTAAATGTTTTGCATGTTGGTTGTCTGTTTGTTTGTTTGTTTATTTGTTTTCGTCAAACAACAGACAGTGGTGTCTTCCCTCTATCGCTTCCAACGCCCTCGAGCGATGCGATTAACACCAACCAAACGAAATAAATAATTTAAACCCGATTACGCAGTTTGTACATTTGGCAAAACGCATTTTGTTGTCACATGCAACAACACCAACGACTCGACGAAAACGGCGAACGTTGCAGTGTCTGTGTCCTGTTTCTTGTCCTGATGAAATTTTTCCATTTGAAATCACCGAAAATCTACGAGGTTGGATGTGGAATTGGTTGAGAACGAACTGACTAATTGAGTGTCATTCTGTGCTGCACAACAAAATATCTACACCGGCCCCGCCCCCCGTGTGTGAACAAAAATCGCATTCAAAACGGAAAATTCAATTATCTCATATTCGTTGCTCACAATTCAAATCGCACAAGTTGTGAGTGTGAGTGTGTGTGTGTGCGGAACTAATACCGTCACACTAGTTGCGGGCCGCCCGCCGCCCAGTGAGCCCAACACGGCACAGCGCCGCTAATTGCATGGCACGTGATGACTCAATTAAATAAGCAACTGCCAATAAATGTCAAACTCTACACCGGCGAGTGGGAGGGACCGCCGAGTTGTAAGGAGCAATGCAACGATTGTGAGCGCCAAGAATGAAATGAACGGCGACCGGCGGAGGGAGCGGAAGCGGCATTGTGTAAAGTGCATTTTAGTAGAACGTTTGGCGTTGACAGCTATGAAAATGAAAATAAAAACAACAACAACAAACGAGCCAAACAGCAACGCTATAAAAAGCAGCACTGACAGCAAATAGCTTGAAATGTGCTTAATTTACGTTTTCCCCGTTTAATTTTGTCCCTTTTCGCAATTGATTATTTGTCGCAGCGGCCAATTAATTGACGCCGCACGATGACAGCAGCGCATAGCAAATGCCATTACTGCCAGCGCCACCACCACCGTGTCGGACACCGGCCCTGCAGGCGGGTGTGGATGGCAGCGAGTCGCGCAATTACGCATCTGAAGCATTGCCGCACCGACGGACGAGTAACTTAATTATTCGAAATGACACACACAAGTGACGGCAGAGCGGAGCGCGCGGCATAAAAATTGAATTTGCACAGCACAAGCGACAATTTAAACGGCCACCGAGCGCGGGGGCGCAGAGGGCACATGAGCGATAGTTGCGTTGCATCAAATTCAATTTGCAGCTGGTTTGCTATAAAAAAATCGCATTCAGCACATGCAGATTTCTGTTTTCGTTTCCGCTGCTTCTCTTTATGCCCCGCAGCGCAGCGGCCGTCCCGAATTGCATTTTCCAGTTGAAACAACCAGAGCAGCATTCCGGCAGTTGCTCTATGCAGATTTCGGCCAATAAACAAATGCTTAACATACTGGCCCGAATTGCCGCTCCACTCGACTCGACTCGGACGGCTCTGGCATCTTTCAGCTTGTGCGGCCGCTGTGACCCCAAAGTCGCTGCTGCTGTAATTCGTAATTTTTCGAATTCTCCACATTTGCCTCTTGGTGCTGTCGCTGGTTGGTTGGTTGCCGCTCGCCGCTCGCCGCACTCGCAATTGATCCTCTGCGGATGCAGCATATTTCTGCTTCCTTTGCATGCTAAGCATTTCCGCAGACACAAAGCTTGCGGCAGCAAATCCCACAGAGCGACGGCAGCCGCATTTGCATTTCTCGTTTGCGCGTTGGCTTTTTCATTTCTCATTCTTGACGTTGTGTTGTCTTTGCTGCTGTTCGCTGGCTGATTGCTGCATTTACCACGAGCAGCGGCTGTGCTCTGGCTGCGACCGCAACTGCCGGCGCTTATCCAGCGCGCTGGTTGTCGCATGTCACCAAGGCGCCAGACGACTTCGACTCGTTGTTTGTTTCGGCTCAAGTGCTTATTTTTCTGCGACAGTTTTGCGCAAAAGTACAAATTGCTGCATCTGCTTTGTGGCGCTCTGGCAACAGCCAAGTAGCGAGTTCGCGAGTGGATCGCCGCCCACTTACGCCCAGCTAGGGTCTTAACAGTAAATTGATGTTGCTCGCTGCATGTTCTTACGGTGATCCACGCCCGAACGTGGTTTTAAATGTGCGCACTCACACGTGCAATGACTGCATATTAAATTTCGCACAGCTTTGATTTGCTTAGCTTTCACCTGTCATCGCTCTCTCTCGCTTTGCACTAGTCCGCTTATGAGGCATTTGAAGGAGCGTTGATAAGCATTGATGAACGGCGAATGGGTGCATACGGCAATCGAAATCCAATTACAGCAGCAGCAGCCACAACAACAACTAAGGCACAAATCGTTAATCGTCTAATGGCCATTTTGCAGATAATTACCAGCAGCTTACACTCACCGGCGGGGATTAGTAGCCGACGACCGGTTCCCTGTATATGTTAAATGTGCATGAATACATAATAAGCAAGTACATAATATGTACATATGTACACACGTAAGTGTAAAAATTATTGGGGCTGTTCGAGTGCTACGCAGTTGACGTGATTTCGCCGAAGCCGGGAGAGGAAGCAATCAGTGAGGCCGATGTCCAGCAGACACAGACGTGCTGCCATGGCAAGTCTGTCGTTGCCGTGGTGCGACAGTCGCTCTAATCCCCCAACGGCAGCCACTCGTAAGCTGATTAGCCGCTTTGTGCGCTTTGTGCTGGTCGCTCTCCCGCTTCTGCGTTTGCACTTTGTCGCACTTCCACGTAGTTTCGAATCGGCCGCCACAAATCTCGGCAAAATAATTAACCTACGATGTCAACTGTTAACCAAAAAGGAAGCGTCGACTCGCCGACTCACCGGAACTCGCACCGCCCAGCTGCGGTGCGAGTGTTGGCTGCTTGAGCCTTGTGTGTCGTGTCCTTGTCGTCAGCATTAACGCTCACGGCGTTAACATGTACAATACATACATACACACATACATATATGAACAATAAATAGCAGCGCACGTTTTCCCCGCTATTCAGCTGAGCCGTTTTCACTCCTCACTCAGCTTTCTTCAGCGCGTTGGCTACTTCGCGCCACATGCCACCTCCACTGCTTACTTGTTGTCGCCATTGTCCGTTGGTGTGTATGTTGCCTCGTAGGCCAAATCATGTTTTACATCTACAGGGTGCACAGGTCATCCATGTTGCGCATTTCTGTCAAAGTTTCAGTAATGAATGCAGCCGCCTCAGGCGCGCTTCAACTTCAAGTTAGTCGCAATTCAAAAGTATACCAAGTCTTATGGCGTCTTATTAATAACTTGGCGAATCGCTGGTGATTTTTTATTCCACAAGAAGCTACTAGAAGCCTAAAAGTATGCTTGGTCACTTTCAGAGGAAGGCATAGGTGTTGTATACTTTCAGGCGCTCGTTGATTTTGCCAAGTCGCAATTGCGTAGTTACATCCAGTTTTTTTTAGTTCTATTTCTTGTGCAGCCAGAAACACTCAAGTGTCGACTGAGGAAAATTAGTGGCAGCTTAAGCAGCGAATGGCCAAAATTAATTTCACATCCAGTGGATAGTTTTTTACACAATCAATTTGGCAAATTGTCACATTCAACCGTCTTAGAAACATAGTTAAGCTTCTGGCGAAACTAATTTGTCGTCAGTTTTTGCCGGTCACATACGAGTAGCTGCGCGATAATTCAATTTAACATTCTGCGCCGCAAGAAGTTCGATACTCACTCTTTATCCTGGCTGGTGTCCTTTTTTCCGCAGACAACAGTGCTCGGTGACTAACACGCAGTGCGGTCGGGCTCATTATTGGCCCGTATTGCCAACAAGTATCAACAGAATCGGCTGTCTCTACTTATTGCCGTCTTTCTTCGGCTGCGCTTCGTCCCACGCAGCGCTGTGACCGTTGTCCCGCCACGAAACGCGTCCAGCTGGCCACAGCTTATACAGTTTCCTGCACTCCGACGTATCGAGCCACGCCGGCGACTAATTGAAATCGTTTTTGCGCCACGTCTCAGCCGGTGCCAGCGCTAGCGCCCGCGCGCACACACACACACGCACGCACGAACCAAACGTACAGCGGCGTTAGTCTGCACAGTTAAGCGCTAATTAAATGATTCAATGATTTCGCCTCGGTGAGTTCGTTTTATTGTTTCTCGCGTCGGTTCGATTGCCTCGGCCGTCCACATGTGCTCGCACCAGCAGCGCTAATGTGACCGTCAGACCGGGCGGCAGGCGCACAGTGGCAACTCCTTCACTACGTTGTCTGTCTGGCGCGGTGTGTCGTCTTGCTGCCGAATTGCTGTTCGAAATGGTCGTACAATTGTTGTTGGCCGTCTTGCGGTTGGATTTTGTTCGTACGTGGCTGAATGTGTGTGTGTGTGTGTGCGCTAATTGAATTTTATGTTTAGTTGTATTATTCCCCGAACAACTGAATTTAATTGCCTCGCATTGATTTGTTATTTGTACTTGTCTGCTTCTTCTTCGCTTCTGGCTTTCCGTTTTTGTCGGCCGATTATTTATAACTTTTCCATTTAATGCGAAAAATGTTGATCATTAAATCGCAAGGAATCTAATTACATAAAAGCTTTGGCAATAAAAAAGACACCGAGAAAATCCGCTGTCCAAGACCAACTTATCGCCAGGAAAATCGAGCGCAATTTTTTGTTGCTCTCTCTTTGAAAAATACCGATTGAGTTGAGATTCATACCAACGGTCTTTTGATTTCTGGTACAAAGCACCAACCACTCAACCATTATGAAGGTTGGAGGCTTTGCTACCAAAATCGGCAAAATAAAGGATACTGACGGGAATGGCGATGCGGGCTTTTCGAAATGTTCGTTCGACATTTTTCTCTGGAAATCTGCTTGTGAAAGTTGCTGCCATCCGGATCTCACTCACTCACCGCATTTTCAGTTGGTGGCATATCACCAATACCAATGCAGTTCGTCATGTGAAAAAACAGCACTGTCACCCCGGCTGTCCTCCTGCAGACCGCAATAAATTTGGCAAATGTTCCGACAAAATAAAAAAAACTTTCCTCCCGCCGCCGCCGCAAAACTTTTAAGTATTTTCATTCAAAAGAAACAAATCTGCAAGCTTCACAAAAATTGTGTTTTCGTACGCGCGCGTGTGTCTGTGTGTGTGTGGCCTCCATTTGCCGAAAGTTGATGCCTCCGCTTCCCTGCAGCGCGCGAGTGCAGAAGCGTAATAAAGCACTCAGCTCCGTGCGGATTTTAATACACAGTTTCGTGTTGTTCGGACTTTTTCACTTGGTGCCCGCCGCCCCAGAAGTTTTCGCTTTTCGGCTGCCTGCTCGGTTGGCCGGGCGGGTGGGCGACGATGGTGGCGCTTCGTGTTTTTCAGCTAAATCAGAAATAATTCATGTGGAACATACAAGGAGTAAGCAATAAAACATTTTCCCCGCTCGCCATAAAGCAGCCTCCACGTGCGGCCGCGTTCAGGTAGCGAAATCCGCGCCACACCGCATCGCGCATTGCCAACAAAGACACCAATGGCAGCGGCAGCGGCGAAAATGTTGCATACAAGCGAAGCGGCGGCGGCGAGGACAGCGAGGCCAAGTGTGCCGGTTGAGCGCATAAAACACATTTGAGCACTATTTCGCTTTGTCGACATCGAAGTGTTCGGAACGGTGAATGAGACGGGGGCGGATGTTGGTGTTGGTGTTGTTTTGTGGCAGTACGCGGTCTGTAATTGTAGTGATTCTCGCTTTCTCCGCTTTGCTTTGATGTTGACGTGTGTTGCTTTTGGTGTTGTGGGTTGTTTGTGTTGTTGCTGGGTTTGGCTTTTATGCAGCTCCGCATAAACTGATAAGCTGCAGTTTTACACAGCCAATAGCCTCCGCCGCAGCAACAATAACAACACCAATGGTTAGTAAAACCTGTGACCGCATGGCGCAAGGGGGCGGGTGGGCGGGTGGGCGCTGGCAGCTTAAGTGTGGCGACGGCTAAAGGGCTTTAAAAAAGAGCCAAACAAGCACTGTCAACGTTTATGCGTTTGCAGCCGCCGTTGCCAGGACTGCAGCAACAACAACTACAACACTGTGCACGAATTGTCCACGAGTTTGTGTACATTTGCATCGCTCGCACTCGCTGCGAATGTATTTACTGCCATAACAGTTTGTTACGCCACAAAAACGTTGTACAACTTTGTCTGTAACAGTAAACCTTGAAGAGTCAAAGGAACATTCGAGGCTTTTAAACAGGTTCGACTGGTAGACGCGAATAGCAGCTTTACATCCCATAACTCGTATATATCTCGACTGTTCTCTACTGTTCCCAGCCGATCCGAAATCTGCTGGACCTTGCGGATTCCTGTCGTTCAGTTTTTTTGTTGCACTCACAACATTAGTGACGGCAGGAACCCTTGAGACGAATTGCACATATCGCACACGCACTACAAAAGTGCCACAACTCAAAATTTTTCATTTTCTGGTTTATGTGTTAAAAGCAAAAGCTCATTATATTTTGTTGTTGTTAACTGTTGCCAAAATACAGATAGGTCTCTCTTCATGTCGAGAAGTTTGATGCTATTTTGTCGATGCACCTCAATGCTCAAAGCTCAAAGAGTCCTAATTCAAATTTTGACACTTTTGATGAAATACATTTTTGTTGAAGTTAATTTTAAGCAAAGTTCTGACAATTTCAGTGTATATTAGGTCTGTTTGGCCAGATTTCAAGTAAAAATTATCCAGTAAAAAATATCAGGAGAGTAAGCCAGCGTACGCTCCCTAAAATCAAACTGTCCAACAAAGTAAACAAACAACAATTTGTAAGAATTCGCAAGTTGTAGCTCTTGGTTACACCACTGGGACTTGGCACACTCACAGTACACAGTAAAAAGGGTGTAAAAAGGAGGGTTAAAGAACGAAACAGCTGATCTAAAGGTTTTGAAAGGATTTGAGGTTTGAAGTGGTAGGAAAAATTAAGTTAAATCAGACATTTAATGCAAAATGCAAATAGTTCGTTGCGCTCAATCTGCAACTCTTCCCTTTCAGCTTCAACGGTTGTGGGTCAACAGGCTTGCGAACGCACAATTTCTTTGCTGCTTCCATTTGCCTCCAAATGTTTTCAAAATTTATGTTTCATATGGCAGCCAGTCATATGTTCTTCTTCTTACTGGCAAAAAGTTACTGGACAAAATTTCTCCAGTAAAAACTTGCAGGTTCTCACGAAATGAACTGCCACTTTACGCTCTCAGTTTCTCTCTCGTTACTGGAGATTTGGCGTGAACAAACAGGATCCAGTAAAAATTTGTACAAATTTGTACAAATTCGTACAAATTATTCTCTGCCAAACAGACCTATTTTCAAATAAAAAAATTAATTTCGAATCTTCAACATTTTTCTTTCAACTTTTTAACTGTCATTTATAATTATTGAAGTCAGCAAAAGTGACATAACTTAAAATAATTCGGTAATTATTGAATTAAAATATCATCAAAAAAGCCACAACTCAAAATTTTGGATTTTCTAAATGTTTAGTTAAATAAAAAAAATCTTTGTAACTTATCCTTAAGCATAACCTGTAGGGACTCTACAGGGCCTCTACTTTCTAGTAAACGGTCTATACGTTATTTAAAAAAAATGTTTATTCAAAAACAGTTTTTTGCGTTTCCTGAAAAATTAAAAATTTTGAGTTTTGTCACTTTTGTAGTGGGTGTGCGATAATTATATAATTTTATGTATATATGTGTTGGTGCACATCTGTGCATTTATCAGGAAATAGTGCGAAATCCCAAGGCCGTTTGGTCTCTTACTTAAAAATTAACTAAAGATGGTTTGCAGAGCCGAGTGTTTAACCAGACCGAACTATGAATCGAACCCAGAATCTTTGAAGAATTGGTTGGCGCGCCATCAGCTGACTACCAATATCCGTGTTTTTTGTACGACTGCTTCTATAAATATATTTGAAAGGGACTTGCATTATGTACTTATTGAAAATAATTTAATTGGTTCTTAAATTCAATTCGATTTGAATTGAATTGGCATATCTGATCCGAATTGAAATGAAATGCCACTAATGTGAATTATGGCAACTCACAAACTCATTCGATGTGGCCAGCCAGCGACAAAGCAAATGCAACCTTTCAATTTGTTGTTGTTGAAGGGCAAACTAAACAAAACCAGACAGAAGCAGACATAACGCAGAGCGATTAGAAAGGCCAACGGGTTGGCAGCGCTTTCTTGTCGAGTGCTTATTAGTTATTGAGTTGAGTGGCTTTCTGTGCGTGCGATTACAGAACTGAGTTCGATTGAACACGCAACCCTAGTCGACCATTTAAGGCGCGCGGACTGCGGCGAAGGCCACGCCACGCGGCCCACTGACCACCGCCGCCTGCTCATAAATCAACGCAATACCTGGAAATCAATCCAGCTAAATTCACTGCAATTCATTTCAAGCAAAGCAGTTAGATAATTCGATTTCCCCACCGCTTTTCCTCCTTCTCGCTAATGACCGCACGCAAGTCGGAGTTCGGCCCCCAAACGTGAATACACATTCCGACTGACGAATCGAAAATACATTCAAATGCCACAAACATGTTGACTTCACGCATTTCTTTCGCATTGCACATTTTTACGAAGTGAATGCAGCCACTTAATGCAACTCGTTGGCTGCAGCTTTTTTCCAGAATTGACAAATAACGTGCGTGTGCGTGTGTGTGTAAGCTGCGGCTGTGCGGAATGCATTCGACATCTATGCGCACAGACAGCGTGAATCAGACACAGCCCGAGTCGCAGACAGAACCAGCAACTGACAGCCAGACACGGTATGACAGCATAATCGTCTGTTCCACAACATTTTGTTGCACGAGTGAGTGATTGGCATGTTTGCGCAAAAAGGCAGCCGACGGGCCCAGCACAACCTTCCAGCCGCAACTGCTCTCGCGCACATTTGCATATGACAGTCTCAAGGACATTTCAATGGATATCCTGCATTCGACACACAGTGTTCCTGCGACGCTGATCCCGTACCTGCTCTCGCAATTCGCTCTTCGGCTGCAACGTCGTGAAGACGAAATTTTTATTGTTGTACTTAATTGAAGAAGAGCATTTAGGTGCAGAATGCAGCAGCATTCACCGCCCGTTCACCTTGAGCGCACGTTGCGCCAGTTACTTCAGCCACTTTATTGATTATTCCAATGATGCATAGCGTTTTTGTAGGTTATGTATACAGCAGCGGAAAGCGGATAGACAGGCGCGTCGGAGTAGGCAAGGGGCGAGATTTCAGTAGACGAGTTTGCGTGTCTTCAAACTGGTAATGATTAAAAGGGCGGATGTGCTAGGGTCGCGATACAGAAATTTTCGAACGCAACAAATATGAGGAGAAAAGTTAGCTGCGAAGAGGAGAAAATTACATTTAAAAATTAAAAGGTAACAGGTGTGAAATATACAAACGACTGACTTGCGAGAAAATATTGTAACAATAAATTGCTTTGAGTTCTTTTCAGTCCATTGAAATGGAAAATCGAAGCTGGGAACAAGTTTCCAGAGACGAGTTCTGACATTGAGTCAGAGACATCTGAGTCTGACTCAGATTCCACAGAAAGCAAGAATTGATTAAATATTGTAACGATGAGACAGGCTGTCGCGGTGCAAAGCAACCCTACCGCTACGTGCCGTGCTATAACCCAATCTGGCAACGACGGCCGCGATAATAACTTTTAGTCCAACCTGGCAACGATGGTCGCGGTCATCAGGGAAACTTCTAGTCCAATCTGGCAACGTGCGAGAACGATCTGCGCGACGGCCGGACAGAGTATAAAAGGTGGCCAGATGCGGTGCAGCGAGTCAGTCTGGTTTTGACAAGTGAAGTTGCCACACGGAATAATTAAGCAAATACTTAAGTGTACGAACAGTAAAGTGTAAGCTGTGAATAATAAAGTGACTGTTGGTGTATTTTATTGTCTGCGTTTAAGAAACTGACTGTGTTTTATTTTCAAATCACACAATCCAGAGATACGTGACAGCCCACTAGACTTAGTATTCGTAACAATATTCTGCAACGAATATTTCGAGAGCAAATTCCACCAACAATTTTCTGTAGCTGACTGCTGAGCGCTATGAGTTTTCGCATAACTCAGCTCGCATGTGGCTAATTACAGTGGCATGAAATTGATTTCCTCTTCTTGTTCTGCAGACGCCGACCACAAAAACAAGCAGCCGAGGAAATTACACAGTCGAAATAGCGAAACCGTTCACATGAATGTTGAAGTTGAGCGGTTCGGCAGTGCGCGGTAACATTGTCTGGCGGCACAGAATTGTAAAGAAGAATTTAAGGATTTAAATTCCGCTTTGCTGCACGATGTGCCTATTTATATAATGCGCTCTGAATTTCTGATCGATACCTTGAAAATGTAGGCAACAGTTAGGGCAGGAAATAGCTCCGCTTATATGCGCCCAAATGTGAATGTGTATGTGAGTGTGTGTGTGTGTGTGCATGGTTTCGTGCACGAAAGAAGGGGGTTGTGGCGGCGTCGGCGGCAGTGGAACTAATCTAATTCTCAACATTAATAACATTTAGACACGCAAATCATAAATAATCCAATGCTGTTATGACCGCAAATATGTGCGCCGGCGGCAGTAGACGGCAGACCGAAAGGAGGAGGGGCACCTATGAGTGTGTGCTCACACACACCTGTGCACATAAATTAAAAAAAAACCAAAAAAAATTAAATAAAGCTGTGCCGCAGTGCACGGCGCAGTCGTTTTGGTGATTCGGTGTGGGTGAGTTGGAGCGGCAAGTGGGTGGGGTCGCTGCTGGTTGCGTTAGTTCTGCTTTCGACGAGAATCTCTAACTCAGTTCTAAGGCAAAAGCATAATTTGAGGTATAAGACAGAAAATTACGGTTGTTTTGAATTATGTATTTTGGAAATTGATAAGTTCCAAGTTCGATTGTTCCATAATAATGAAATTCAAAACGACACATTTCCAATATTGAAATTCTTTATTTGCCTAACTCTACACGAGAACAATGCAACATGCTTGCTGCATCGCTAACTAATCGAATACGTTTGAAACACCTAACAACAAATCATAGATGGCCCGAACTGACTTGTTCCGACTCTGCATCACAACGAACGTAATTACGCCTCTTTTTTAAGCGTTTTAATGAAGTTATTTTCGCCGTACAAAAGTTGAAAAAATTTTGAAAAACCCAAAATTTTTCACCATAAAAAGTTTTTTATTCACCTTGTGTCCTTCGTTCAGATTCTAAACTCTATTAAGAAACAAAACCTTTTTGAAGCACGAGTACACACACTCACACACACACCTTTGAGACAGCGTTTGAATTTATTTTTGCGTTACGTATACGCAACGTGGCACCACATCGTCGCATAATGAAGTGCACTCTCCTTTGCCAGGCGCTGCTTGTTCTCGCCTTTGTTCCTGGCGCTCGTATATGGAACTTTATGTTTTATGCTGCACTCGGGTAATAAAACATGTAGTCCACAGACTCGCACTCACTCACACACGCACACTTCCAACTGTTTTTGCAACACCGACCGACACTGCAGCCGTAAGTCGCTGAGAAGGTGTGGCGAAAAACTTGCCTACTAGCCGTGAAAAAATGGCCGCAGCTGAAATTTGGCCGAGTGCATGTGCAGCCGCAGCAGCCTGACGAGCCGGCAGCCGAATCTATAATTCATTGCATTGAAGTCATTAAATCACGCCGCACTTAGGGGGACATGCGACAGTGGCCGTTTTTTACGTTTCCCGCTGCTTCGGCACCCGCGCTCCCGGGCGGCACTTTCATTAACATAAACTCAATTCGCCCGAGTCATAAAGGCTCCGGATGCGCGTGTTGGCTGCGGCTGTACTCGGTGACATTCGGGAAGCCTGACCTGACCTGCACGTCAACTGTGTCCGGTGCTGTCGAATGCCCTCAATTTTTATAGACTGCAGTTGGCGTAAATTCTCAACGAGTGCGCTGTCGCTTTGTTTTGGCGAGCGTTGTTCCTGCTGTCGTTCTTTCGAAATGTTCGCCACTGCTTAGCATCCAAATTGCTTCCTGACTCATGAAAGTTTCTTGCTACATTGAAGTGAAAATCATAAAAAGTATGAATTATAATTATGCGAAATATTTCTCGTTGCCTGCATAAGAACATTTGCCTGAGGGCTGTTGCGATAAGGTGACCAGGTCTTGAAAATTGAATAAGTATACCGATTTGCAAAAATTTAATTTGATTTTGGAACGTAGGTGGGGTTCGTTCCATTGGCAGTTCTTCAGTGACTGCACTCAATCGGACAATCGGTGCTCAACACCAAAGTCCAAAGTGCTCTGCAGCTAAGCGGGTCACCCAACAGCTGAAGCGCCTTAAGCGCCTTAAGCAAATTATCACATACCCTGGCAGCTTGTTAGGACGTAAAAGCACGACCGGCATTGCACATGGACAGCAGCGCGGACGCCGCCAATGGCCACTAAACATTGGCCAGCGGTGACAAAAACACAGCACAACAGCTCGACCGAAGAGTTGCCTCGCCAAAGCCTCACAGCCGGCCAGACTCATTAAATCATAATTTCCAACTGACCCACGGCAAGCGAAATCGCAAGGAAAGCAACGAAACTATGGCAATGCAAATGAGCAGGGAAATGTGAGCGGATAGGTAACCAAAGAAGCATAAGAAGAAATGGAATAAGAGGGCAAAAAGGAAAGGAAATCACTGCGACGCTCGGACAAAGGATACACTTTGCTCAGGAAACGTCACCGATAAAGAGGATTTACGCAGTACTCGCTCACCTGTTATGACTGCCGGCTGGCGGGTGAGTGTGTGCGAGCGTGTGTGTGTCGAACAAATTCCACAATATATCAAAATGCAAAAAGAGGGGTTATTATGCAGAAACTGCTGCAGTAATAATGCTTGAGAGCCCATAACGCTACAGCAGGCAGCGCCACTGCAACGCAGTGCAGTTAGAGGCAGTGGGGGTCGAAAGGCTGCGGGCTGAACAAGAACGCCAGCAGCACTAAGAAAGTTGCTGGAACAGTGGTGGCCCCAAGACAAGGGAAGCAAGGTGGAGGGGAGCGAGAACTTTAATTTTCTGCTCACACCTTGAGTCATGGCCTTTCAAGCAAGCAGTGCCCTCTCCGTCCTGTGCCTGGTGCTGGTCACACCAGACTGCCCAGCCAAGTTTTCATGTTCTTTGCTGCAGTTTGAATGTTGTTGTTGTTGTTGTGGCACTCATTGGCTGCATAAAGCCACACAAAGTATTTCGATGCTGCAATTCCGTTTCGTTCTTACAGTTTGGCGTTTGGCTCTTGATTTTTCTACAACACAGAAGCACCTACAATATTTACATTTACGCACACAAACGAACAGCCATGGCATCTGCGCTGCGACAAGAAACACAATTTAAATGCTGCAAGGACCGTCTAAGTGCCGACAACAGCGTTGTCGGGTCCTTGAACTTCGCACTGCTCGGTCGGCTCGGCTCTTTTTTGTTTGCCTTTTACTTTGCACAAATCCTGCTATTGGCATTTTCCTATTTGACGTCATGACTGATGGTGTCACAGCTGTCGCGCTTGACAGCAGCAAACAACTGCTGCTCGCTGTTGTTAGTGTTGCTGTCATTTGTTATTTAATAGCATTGCCATTATTTTTGAAGGTGAATTTCGTTGAAGAGAAATTGCGCCGGCAATTTAAATAATGAAACTCAGTCGTCTCGCTTGCGCAAGCCCGCAGCGCCAACACGGCTCACACCCCACACAACAACACCTCACACTCCAACACCAACACCAACACCAGAACACGCACACGCAGACGCACGCACTGACGTGACGTGGGCGCCGGGATACAACTTTGGCAGTTCAAATTTTGCAACGCACCGAATTTAAATGTTTAAAAAAACGAAATTGGAATTTACTAAATGAGTTTTACAAGTTTCAATATTGGCTAATGGCAGTTTTGGCTGTGCGAAGCAGTAGAACACTTGACAGATTACACACAGAGTGGGCGAGCACATTAAGTAAGGACTGAAAGTTTAAATCCCAACGAATAATGTTCAACTGACTGATTTACATATTTTTCAGCGAAATTAACTTCGCTTTAAGCACAAAGAGCGAGAAAGAAAATAAATTTCATCCAACGGCAGACACAATTCTTCCACATTCTCCTGGCTCTTCTTGTTAAATTGTTGTGGTGGGAGTCTGGCTTGGTTACAGATTCCCATAGCGTTGGGAATAATAGTAAAACCTGACACCCAACAAACCAACAAGCAACGCGTACTAAGCGTGCAGACCGTTGCGTTAGCAGATTCCCACGAATGCTGGTCTGCACGCTTGGTACGCGCTTAGTATAAGCTTTTAGTGAATCTTAACCCTTTCGGTACAGGTCTTCACTGGGGAAAGTTACAATTTGAAATTTTACGTTTTAGACTTCTATTTGGTTATATGAGCAACATTCCAAAAGACATTTTTAATTTTTATACTCGGACCCTGTATTTTAGAGTGTTTTTCTATGAGAGCAACCACATTGATGTAATAATTACTTAAACATAAAACTTGTTACGCATAACGAAAATTTTAATATTTCTTCATTTACTTCAACCAAACTTAAAACAAAAAAGTATATAAATTGAAAGAAAGAGTCAAATTAAAAAGTTATCTAAAGTTTTATGCTTCTTCTTCCCTTACTATGTCAAGATATACCATTAAAAACAGGTGTATACTTTTTTTCTTTTGACTTAAATATTTAGTTTATTAATTTCGTATTTTTTCTAAAACTTCAAACTATTCTAAGGACCAATAAAAAAAATTTATTCTTGAAACCACAGAGGGTTCAGACGTCCACAAAGTAGCAATGTGCCATATGGCAACAAAATAGCGAAAGGGTTAAGAAAACAACCAATAAACGCGGACACGTTCCTTAAACCCAACAAAATTAAAGGCACTGAAAAGGAAAATCACAGACTGGCGTCGTCGTGTAGGCATTTTGTCGCCGACATATAACTACCTGCAAACCAGTAGAATTTTCTACTCTCCGGATTAGCATTCAAGTTTGCTGCGTTTCAATCAAACACCAAATTTCCATTCTTAGACATTCGTCATATATTTTATTTAATATTCGTTACATTTGTATGGGTTTGTTGCAATTATTTTTTATTTTCATTTTATTTTAAAATAATATTTGTACAATAGTTAATATTCTACAAATGAATACCTGGCAGCACTGGCAGCAGAAGCCTTCTGCAGTTGTTGAAATTATTATTAAATTATTCCTCTTAAGTACACAGCGATTCTTATATAATTTTAATTTCACTTTAATCCAAGTTCACGCAAACACTTCCCCACAGAATCAGGTGTAACCTTGGAGCGAAAAGCTGCCTCGTTCCTGAGAGATTATTTGTGATTACTGCTTCGCATTGTCCGCACCTCCGTTCGCCGTTGTGGTCCGTGTGGCGTGTGACGAATGCTTAAACGTTGTGTAATGTCAATTATCGCATTGAACTCTGGCATTAGCGCCAACATAGGAAAACAATCGCAGACGGCCGTTTGCGGAAACTCGCCACGTATGGACTGGCGGACTTCTCGAACACGACACATTAACTGCGTGCGGCGACCACAAGCAGGAAATCAAAGCGGCGGCAGCGGCAGCGGCGACACTGCAGTTGCCTGGGTGGCCATAAAAATTCAGTGCGTAGCCATTAAGTGCAAATGAATCCGCTCCAGCTGCAGGTCCTGCTCCGGCCGCCGCAGCCAGCATCGTCAGTCAGCGTGCGAGGGCAACATTTTTCTTTATCACCCAGCGACACTCGGCGGAAGCGGAAACTGCGCTCCGTAAACCGATTCGCAGGCGCTGGCATTAACGCGCTCAGCCAAGTTGGTTGAGAATTGTTGTCGTCGGTGCGCTTTCGGTGCGTAATTTCCGCAAGAAAGACGTTTCGTTGAGCTGTTTTGCTCTCGCCGCGCCCCTTCGAACGCTTCCGTTCGGCGCTAAGCGGCAACTATTGCCGTGGTGCCAGTTACTATTGCAACAAAATCGCACTTTGCGCCACTGAAAAAGTGAAGAAATAATAAAGGAAACAGCTATGAATGCGGAAAAAGGAAATTTCTTTAGCTTTTTTACTGCGTCGTCGTCGTCGCCGCTGTCGTGGCGTCTGCGCTCGCTGCTGCTTGCCCGCATTACTTTTGCTTAATTCTTCAATTTATATTCAGCCACCATAATCGGCGTTGGCCGTTGCACTAAAATTCGTTCGCTTAGAAACCCCAATGCGCCACATACAAATACACACTTTATTTTCCCATACACAGACGCACACACCTACAGTTTGGGGCTGGGGGTGGTGATGGGGGTGGTGGTAGGGGTGGTGGTGGGGGTAGTAAACAAACACCCGTGTGCACACCCCGCCGAACCGCTTAATCCTTTGAGCGCTGTTTGCGGTGGCGCAAAATAAAGCAATTTCGGTCTGGCGGCGCAGCGGTCGGAGGGCGACGACAGCACAAAAGTTTTGTAGTTTCTCGCCAGCGCCGAGCTATTTTTGTTGCCATTGCTAGCGGTGTTGATGGCTGCTTATCGTTGCGTTGTAGCATTTCTTGGAATATTTTTAAAGTAATACATTTTGGCGTAGTTACCCCCCCTCCCGGCGCGACACTTTGTCCTTCGAGGCAAAGCTTTATTTGGATTTGTTGGTAAGAATACAACTGCTGCAACAAAACGCTGCACACTAAACTTCAAAACTAAAAACACACAAATGCGTAGAATTTTGCATGTCATCAGGTCTGGCTTTTTCGTTTTAGTACTCGGTTTCTTCCTCCGCGTTGAACCTCCGCACCAGCAATGACCTTACACGATAATCTAATGTGCCACACATAACATTACTGCGTTCTTTTATTACAAAAACGACAACAACAACAATAAAAAATAGCAACAAAAGCATCAACATCAATAATAACTAAAACAGAGAGAGAAAGTTTGCCAACGTCAGTTTCCATTTCATTTAAGCAACAACAGACGAGAGCAAACATGGAGATTGTGGTAATTCGAAAAGTTTTTCATTTGGTTCTGGTCAGCGGCCTTGTCATTGCTTTGCGATTTAACTTGTAGCGTTGTGGCTCGTTTCGCCGAGCAGTTCCGACGCATGCAGGTCCAATCTTTCTGCAATTTGATTGAATCGTCGCATTGCTCGCGTTATATCTCCGGGATTGAGTTGCAGTGGAAAGCTGAGCCACCCTTTGTTCTCTTTGACATTTCCACTTTAAGTTGCAGCCTACGCGAATCGGATATGTTTTAACTTTTCTCATAAGTTTTCGTCCCGCATCCAGCAGCGCAAGTGGTGCGCACTGGCTGAAAAAGGAGAAAAAAAGCATTTGACCGGCAGGAAAACTCAGTTGTGGAAAGTATGAAATGTGTCAAGCGGACCGTCAAATTTAGCGTAGAAAGACACGCGACTCCACAACAACCGAACAAGGTTACAAAAAGTTTCAGCAAACAACAAAGTTTCGTAGGGCAGCGAATTGCGAGGATGTTGATGAAACACCAAGATATGGGCTTTGAGATTATATACATAGATACTTACTATACAATTGTTGTTGCCAGATACATTCAGCACATTTTCCTTGTTCAAGTTTAAAGCCTTTTGGCTTAGAAAACCTAGTCATACCATTATGAACCAAATTGCTGTGGTCGTATTCAAAATTGTCAAAGAGTGTCAAAGAGTCATTGCGATAGCACATATTGCACCCGTTTTTGAAATGTGTATGCAACACTGTTACAACCGACATGTGTTACAACACACAACGCAAATGGTTGGAAGAAGGGGCTAAGCTACAGTTTAACGCCCAATCGGAACGGAGGTTGGCAGTTTTTCTGTCACACTTGCATGTTTTGTCATGGCGCACTTGCGCGATTCTGGTAATTCTTATCTGCTTCATGTGAATAGTCATAGAAGTAGACGAATTTTTCACCAGCCCGAACTAGGATTCGAAACAAGGGCCAGCACGGCTGAACTATCGAAGTCGCCCATTGCCTGGTGATTGTTTTTGGAGAAATTTCACTTGTGAAAATGTTTCTTTTTCTTTTACAAGTACTTTGCTGAGTTTTATCGCACAGCACCTGTCACTTGCCAATGTGAAAAGAATTTTAAATATTGCTCCTACGTAAAGCAACAACAATGTGAGAATTTAAACAAAAAATCTGCGTTGGTACAAACGAAAGAATCCCATAAAAGTTGACAGGAAATGACATTCAACACGCGTCGCCATTTTTATTAACACCTCGCACACTCGCCCACACACACACATACACGCACACACGCGCACTCACACGCCGCCACGCATTTTTATCGACATTTTGCGTCTTGGCAAATCCGCTGCCGCTGCCGCTGCCGCCGCTCGCTGGCCCGTTTACGCGCTGCACGCGTTCGCGTGTGTTTAGTTTTGTTTGCGCTTTATTGGCGCTGCTGCTGTTTATTTTATTTTATTTTTTATGGCGTTATCCTGTTATCCGGGAAAATGCCTTCAATTGTTGCCGGCAAATACGGGCGAAATACTTTCAAGTGGCGGGCAAAATCAACACAACAGCTCGGCAAAGTGTTGAGCAGTTGGCGAGTTGGTGAGGCGAGGCGAGTGCGGCAGCGGGGCGGCGTCGATAGAAGTGAACATAAAATGCGTTCGCTTAAGAATGCAAATATTTGCCGAGGAGAAGAACAACAATAACACACGTGCAGCAGCAGCTGAGGAATGTGTGTTGTTATCCCTTTGACAGGATTTGCATGCGCACACGTCGACGCGGTGTCGCTGCACTCGAGCGCGCCGCAGATTCTAAATTGTCGATGAAAACAATATTTGCGCGTAAAATGTGCGAAAGCGTTTACGCGCGCACAAATAAAAGCCAAAGGATTGAGTTGGTGGGGGGAACGAGGTCACGTGCTGGCGGGTTTGTTTGCTACGGGAAATCTTTCAAGTTACTTTTGAGATAAAATACTGGATTCGCAGAAAGTAGAAAACGAACGTGAGAGGCAGTGTGACTTTCGAGAGTCGGTGTGATTGTTTGATTCGGGGGGAAAAAAATATTGTGACGACAGTTTGTGACGACAGGTTCTTGCAGTCCAGCTGGGTTTTACACTCGTATATAGTAATGTTTGTGTATTCGACTTTGGTCTGAATGCCTCCACCGCCGCCATAGCTCAGCTGGCTAGTGCGTGGGGCCGCGAGTCAAATGCGACGCTCGAACCCAGGTTCAAGACTCCGTTGCTGCAAACACCGAAAAAAGGAAAAAAAAAGTGTTTCTTTCGGCGGCTGTCCTCTCAGCAGAAAATGGCAAACCTCTGAGAGTAAAAATTGCCTATGAAAAAGCTCTCAACTCGCCGTTCGGAATCGGCATAAAACTGTAGGTCCTTTCCAACCTTGAAAAAATTCACACGCACAACATGGATGGTTGCGGGTAGTTAGGTCTTAGTCTCGTAATCGGGCTGTCGTGCCAGTCAAGAAGAAGAAGGAACCCGGAAGATATCCATATATGTATGTTTGTATGTGTAAGTAGTAAACATATCGCACACGCACAACAAAAGTGACACAACTCAAAATTTTTGATTTTTCAGGAAACGCAAAAACCCTGTTTTTGAGCTAAATAAACATTTTTTTTAAATAACGTATAGACCGTTCAGTAGAAAATCCTTACAGATTATGCTTTATGATAAGTTGCAAGAATTTTTAGACTTTTTACACTAGAAAATCCAAAATTTTGAGTTGTGACTGTTGTGATGATATTTTAATTCTATAATTACTGAATTATTTCAAGTTATGCCACTTTTTCTGAATTTTAACATTTAAAAAGTTGAAAGAAAAATTTTGAAAATTCATAATTAATTGTAATAATTAAAAATATATACAAAAATTGTCAGAATTTTGCTTAAAATTAACTTTAACAAAAATGTATTTCGTCAAAAGTGACACAATTTGATTTAGGACTCTTTGCATTGAGCTGCAGCGATCAAATAGCATCAAACTTCTGACATGAAGAGAGACCTAACTGTATTTTTGCAACAGTTAACAACAACAACATATACTGAGCTTTTGCTGATTGGTAGATTTATGCATTGTGCACATAAACCCAAAAATTCAAAATTTTGAGTCGTGTCACTTTTGTAGTGCGTGTGCGATATGGTTAAGTTTCCAATTTTATTCGACTTTGATGCCTCCATCGGTTTAGAATTTCTTTATTTCTGTAAAGCGTAAAATGTAAAGCGTTTGTTTCCCCAGCCGTATCACTTCAACATTCACCCACTTAAACAGCATTATTACTGACAAAATCGAAAACTGCCGAACCTGCAATCAGCCAGAATTCAAACAATCGACCTGCCAGGCAGCCAACCAGCCAGTCGGCCAACCAGCTAATGGATATGGCACACTGAATCCCCTCATTTGTCAAAAGTTCAATAACTTGCACTCCGCCCAGTAAATTATGTGGTGTTCACATTTTCACAAATACGTTTTTTCTCTGCTCGGCGGCGGCACGCACACGTCGACCGAACGAACGCTGCGATCCGCGAAATGGACTCGGCGTGAGAGAGTCAACGCATTTGAACTGACGCACCAACAAAGAGCAGCAATGGAACAACAAGGTACCCACACAAACCCACTTGAACCAATAGCGGAACATCTGCGAACGGATGTGGACCACTGCCGCGAACGCAACCGCAACCGCGCCACATGTGCACCTGAGCAGGTCGCATCTTTGTGTGGGGGTGTGCGTTCGTTCGCTTCGACAGCTCCACGTCTGATGGTTTTGCCTTTTTAGAGTTTCCTTTCCTGGCCGCTTCACGTGTTGTTTGCGGCTTTGCTATGTTGTGAAAACGCGCTGCCTGCTGCGACGCATTTCGACAGCTGAGTGATTTCGTATTCGTGCTCGATGTGGTTTAGCCGCTTTAGTTTAGGTTTGGTTTAGGCTTTGTTGTGTTGGTGATTTAATTCTTAACTTTCAGTGACATGAGAGGACACCAATTTGGCCAGCAGTCCTCCAGTTCCCCAGCCATTCTGGTTCAAGGCCGTTCGCCGTCTGACTCTAACTAAACACCAACCTTGGGCCACGGCACAATTGCCAGATGCCGAAATTACCTGCCGGACGTGCGACTAATTGGCGTCCAGTGCAATTAAAAATGCCAAGCAATTCGGTTTCTGTCCAGTCAGTAGCCGCATCAAGGGCTTTCTCACACCCACAATCGTGACATTCAATTCTTGGGGCCAGCAAAAGGTTAAACTATCCCAGTCGATGACCAACAAAACTAAGTAATTGCGGACTAAACGCTGTTGAAAAGTCAAATGCAATTGGAGAGCGTGAAGACCGATAATGTGTTTTGTGTTTTTAATGAGCGCATGGCTGACGCGTGTTTCGCCGGTTGCCACACAGCACTCCGCCAGCTTGAGCCTCAAACTGTCGCAGCTCAAAATTTGGGCCCTAATGCCAGATTAGCCGCAACACAATGGCAGCTAAGTATAAGCGCTGAATTACCATTCAATAACGGAGAAAATCGCTTGCGAGAGACAATTTTCTGGCTTCACGTGCACACGCACACACACGCACGCAGCGACACATTGAGCGCTTTGCACGCGCGCCATATCGAGTCCTGTATGTGTGTGAGGTTTGCCTATTTGTGTTTAAGGAAGACCCACATTGCGTAATCCGCGCCACCGCAAGGCTCCAACCGGCCGCCGCTCAAGCACATTCAAGGACATTGTGTGCTTTCGGCTCATGCTGCTCTGTGGCTGTTGTTGCTGCTTTGGCTTTGTTTGTATTCGTCGCTCGTCGCTCCTACGTGGCCTCCCCCAGCCTCTGCATTGTGTGTCGAAAAATGATTTATGATTTCGTTTTGCATTTTGGCGCCCATCCCGCTGGCGAGTGCCGCGGCTTAGACACGCCGGTGCGTGCGTATGTGCGCCCAAGTGTCATTAACATTATTTGCACTTTTGTTGAGAAAGCAGAGGCAAATTGTGTTCATGATTGCCGCGTGGGGCAATAAGTAAATATGCGAGCAGTGCCGGGCTCGGCACATGTCGAAGCAAATGCGAAGAAGATTGAGAACCACAAAACGAAATATCAAAGCAAGCGGAGCATATTTACTGACCTCGCAATCGGCGAACCTACTCGCCCGTTGCAAGGGGACTTTAAAAATATTACTTACTGACAGACTTGGCAAATCGAATTCAGTTACAGTTATTCAGTTACGCAATCAGTCACTCGCTGTCGGCGCAAGAGTGGCCACTAACTTCGTTTGCGGTCGCTGCTAATTTTCACTTGCATTGAATGCCACTTAAACGTGCAGGCCGGCTTTCATTGTTGCAAGCATTGTTGTTGTTGTTGCAGCCTTTAAGCTCGTTTACTCATTACATATGCATTGGAATGCTTACGCGCCCGTGAGCAGCGTTGACCGATGAAAATTGTGTGTGCTCCCATTCACACAACGCTCGCAGTATTAGTGTGTGTGTGTGTAAGTATGAAATGTGTGTTCAATTTGCCGCTGGCGAAATTTTGCGTGTAGCATAAAAAGCTGCGAATGTTGCATAACATACAAAAATACATCAGCCAGCAAAAAGTATAAAAGGCCAAGAACCAACAACAAAAATCGAAGTGATTTTATGCCTACACATACAAACATACATACATACATGTATGCACACAATGGGCAAAATGAAATTGTAGCATTACGAACACATGCACGCACACAGGCGCACACGTCCATGCAATCATAAAATCGCTTCTGGCATTGGAAACTGAGCAAACCAGCAAACCAGCCAGTCAACCTTCGAACGAGCGAACGCACAAAACAGTTATTACCGCTGCAGGGGTACGGCGGGTGCCGAGCGACGGCAGCGTTGGCCATGGTGTGGCTAAAGTTTTGCGTGCTGCCGTGTGCGGCCACTTCGGTGCGTGTGAGAGTGCGCGCCGCCTTTATGGCCGCCATAGCCATTGTGCCGCCAATGCCACAATGCCGCCCCAGCGTGCCGCCTCACTGCTGGCCCGTTCGCCGTCCCCGGCACTCTTCCTTCCGCTCTTTCAGCGCCGCGACGCGTCATCTTCCTTGTGCCATAACAACGAGAATGTGGCCGCATAAAAGTTAACGCACAAGCACCTATTGTCGCGTTCCCATTCGGGCGTCGCGTTGACCGCAAAAATCGATGGACCAGAGTATTTACAAAAATTATAACAACAATAAATAATGCGCGTTGCGATTGAGTTAGGTTCGAGCGAGGCCGCCGCAGTGGAAGACAATGGCCACTGTGCGGCCGACTTTTGCACTGGCGAACTGAGGACCTGAAGGAAACTTAAGGTCGAGTTCTGATTTTCCGCAGTTCCTGCTACCAATTACACAGAAACGTCACAAAATGTCACAACAACGGAAAGTTTAATGCTTGCTTACATTGAAGAGGCACTCAAGTCGTTGTATTTTGCCATTTAATAAATAATAAATATTGTGTTCTCGCGAACAGGACAACAAACTTCAACAAACTTATGAAAAGGCAAATGTTAAGAGATTAGATTTCATAAAAGAAAAGAAAGGCTGTCAGTCACTTTGTATAGGAATATTCGAAGCTATGCTCTGCTGCTCTGAACAAAACCAAAAGCTTGAATTTTCGTCCTCCAACTATCCTCAGCGATGATGACCGACTTGGCGAGGTGCATGACCTTCGAGCGCCGCACACCGTCGCGCCGCCTGGAAGACACCCAGCCGTCATTGCGCGTAAAATGCTCTTTTTATGAATTTCTACAAATATCCGCCTGCACGAGGACGCATGTGTGAGTGTGCGCGCCACAGTGCATTTAATTCGAATGTGCGCCTAAAAGCACACTAGACCCATCTGCACGCATCAGCATACTACGTGTGTGTGTGTGTGTGGGTGGTGGATGCTGCATGGCGGGTAGTGGCGGTGCCAATGACAGCATAAAGATTTGTATCGCGCATAGTAAAACATTTCGTGCACCGCAAAACCACATCCGCCACCGCTCTGCTCCGCTGCAAAAGCACTCAATAGCGTCGCGTACGCGTAATGCTAATTAAATTCGCTTTTCGGCGGCCGGAATTGCGTGCGTAACCTCAGGCATTTTCCGCTATTTGATTGCCTTTGTTGATTGCTTTTATTGTCTTTGCGCTGCTTTGGGGGCAATTATAGATTTTAACACATGCCTCAGAAATATTGCGCCCGTAAATTTCGTCACTTCATGCGGTTTTTATCGCGCAAATTAAGAGCGCTTCGCGACTGCGTTCCAGTGCGCAGCATTACTGAAGCGAGACGCAAACGCACATCCAGTCATACGAACAATTAAAAGACGACGACGACGACGGCACGCACGCCACGCTCGTCCGTAGTGGCAAATCTCGTCGAAGCCGCCAGTGCCAAATGAAGACGCGCACACGCACACAGCCGCAGTGATGGAGCCGCGCACACACACACTCGAATGCGATGGAGTTAATTGAGCGTGGCTTATCTTAATTTGCAGATCAAAGCCCCAAAAGCTCTCGCCGGATTTTGCATGTTCCCTGCGCTTGGCTCGCTGCGTCTGGCATCGACAGCAGCGGCAATGGCGTCAGCCAACTTGTCTGTGAGTGTGTGCGAGTGCAGTCGCACTTGGGTGCAAATGGTGTACCCATTTGTTTTGATTGATTTGTCGAATTGTTTCAACGTATTTAACAATTCTTATAAAATCGGAGAGGTCCACAGGAAAGCAATGTTCCTCAAGAGGTCAGCAGTATTGCATCGAGGAAACACTGTAGTTGAAATTTCACTGTATTCTTAAATTGCAAAAAGTAGTTTTAAAGTCAGCGGCTCTTACTTGTGAACAACCAACGAATGTGCGCTAAAATTGCTGTTAAGTTTTGTGTATTTGTTTTTTGTTTTATGCGTAAACAGAAAAAACGTCAACAGAAACTTTCAAAGTACCTAATAAAATAAAACTTTTTATGTTGTTGTTTTCTTGCTAATTTTTGAGCTAAACACGTTAATGTGATGAGAACAGTTCGCATGGAGTGCGAGTTGTATGTGTGTGTGTGTGTCTGTGTTGACAGTTAACATAAAATAGCAACAGCAACTCTGACCTGAGGCAACTGGAAGCCGGAAAACCTGGCACACGTGTCAGCCGCCACTACAGCAGCGTCGGACAACGCTGCTCGCGGATGGGAAAGCAACAACTGCGCACCAACGACCAACAACGCAGTGAGCTTTGAAAATGCGAAGCCTAGAAATGTATTCAATATTCCTAGCAGCCTGCAGCTTTCGGACGAAGTCAGTAATGAAGGCCACTCGTGTTGTTTGAAAGAGTCGGAAGAAGTCAAGGCAGTGAAAATGAAAGGAGCCGCTCGAAGGGCACATCTCATTTTATAGAAGTTAGTTGCACCACTGAAGGTGCGGCAGATGGCGTACTGAGTGGGAAAAGTGACGCAGTGGCAGGAGACGAAATGGCTCTGAAAAGATGTTATTTAAAAGTAATTAAATAGTTAGAAGTTCTTGGAAAGTGACAACTGAAAAAATCTCGCTTTGCAATGTTTTGTGCAATTTGGACATAATGTCCTTTTTAAGGGAATTTCTGAATTAGATGTATATCCTATGGAAATTATAAAACTTGTGTGGAAATAAATTTATTTGGTAAAAATTTCCTAAGAAAGGACAGCGTGAAAGGATTTAAAAACGGACAAACAACTTTGCGGGCAGTGGGAGATATTTTGTTTTACGATTGAAGCCCAAATATTTATTTATTTATTTATTTATTTATTTATTTATTTATTTATTTATTTATTTATTTATTTATTTATTTATTTATTTATTTATTTATTTATTTCTTTATTTCTTTATTTCTTTATTTCTTTCTTTATTTAATTTATTTATCAGGTGTACAACTTTGCTTCCGCCGTTTTTTTCCAAAATTAAAAGCTTTATTGCGAAAAAGTGCTTACATATGTATTATTCAAAGTATTGTCCGTCGCTAGCGACAACTTTCTCCCATCTTTCCGGCAATTTTCGGACCCCGGCTCGAAAAAAGGAGTCCTCTTTTGACGCTATCCATGAAGCAATCCATTTTTCCAATTCTTCGAAGGATTGAAAATGTTGATCTGCCAGGCCGTGTGCCATCGAACGGAATAGGTGGAAGTCAGAAGGGGCGACATCTGGGGAATACGGCGGGTGGGGCAAGACTTCCCATTTCAGCGTTTCCAGGTACTTTTTGACCACTTTTGCGACGTGAGGCCGAGCATTGTCGTCTTGGAGGATGACTTTGTCATGTCGAAATCACCATTTTTAAAACGTTGAAACCACTCCCGACACGTTCTTTCACTCAGAGCAGCATCACCGTAAGTTTCTGAGAGCATTCGATGCGCTTCAGCTGCATTTTTTTTCGAATTGTAACAGAAAAGTAAAACTTCCCGCAAATGGCGAGAATTGGGCACATAAACGGACATTTTCGAGCGTGAATAATACGAAAACAAGAACAACTGTCACTGAAACGGCGATGACAATTCGTTAGGCACTGTCCACACTCACTTTAAAGGCATTACAATCTATGTATTTCAACCAGCCTCAGCCGGTACAGCCACCTATCGGAAAACGGCGGAAGCAAAGTTGTACACCTGATATTTATTTCTTTATTTATTTGTTTACTTATTTATTTATTGGTTTTTTGTTTGTTTTCTTATTTATTAGTTTTTTAGTTTATTATTTATTTATTAATTTCATTATTTATTTTGTTACTTCTTTATTTATTTATTTATTTACTTATTAATTAATTAATTAATTAATGTTAATTTATTTATTTATTAATTTATTTAATTATTTATTTATTTCATTATTTTTTAATTTTATTTATTTACTTATTTATTTATTTGTTTATTTATATATTTATTAATTAATTAATTTATTTATTTATTTATTTATTAATTTATTTATTTATTTATGTATTTATTTATTTGTTTAAATAAAGCGCAGAAAAAAACGCTTCAAGTGTTTTAAGAGCAATTCCTTAATTCTTGTTGAAAAATTGTGAACAGTTCATTTGTTGCTTCGAAAACATGAGGTAAACACAATGACAGATGTTCATTGCAAAAAATCCTCTACACATGAATGTATGTACATATGCGTGTCTATATTTACTTGTACATACATACATATATATGTATGTATGTATGTATGTGTGTGAGCAAATTCTAATCATTTAGTGCTATCGGTGAAAGCAATCCATCAACATTGTCAAAAAGGACAACAAGGACGACGACGACAACGACATCGTTCGCTATGGCTGGCTGTTCTATCACTTGGCAGATTTCTTCATTCATTTCGTTGAGCGAGCACTCGCTCAAGACTTTGCCTTCGCCTGCACCTTCAGTCTCGGCTGGGCTTGAAACACGATACGACATTATGCCACAGACGCACACATGTGCGTGTCTGTGTGTGTGTGTGTGTGCGATTTCAACGTGTAGCGTAGCAGATTGAAATGAAGCTGAAAATTAACATTAATTAGTTGTGAAAAGGATTTATGTCACTCAGCTGTTATTAATGTGTGAGCAT
Source organism: Melieria omissa (assembly GCA_963971225.1). Lineage (NCBI taxonomy): Eukaryota > Metazoa > Arthropoda > Insecta > Diptera > Ulidiidae > Melieria > Melieria omissa. The sequence goes on from OZ020267.1 coordinate 154,697,743, forward strand.
GGGCGAGCTGAGAGCCTGCTGTTATTTGTATATAGTGCACACACTTACACATACATATGTATGTGGATATGTCATATGTGTCGGTGGGCATGAAGGCGTCTTTTCTGAGTGTGTGTATATTTAGCTGAGTGTGGGCGCATTTGTCGCTATTAGCGTTTCAGTACTTAAGTAGATTTGCTATTCAAGTCTACGCGTACACTTACACACACACACACACACAGGCAGCAGCACAAACTAGCGCATTATTAGCTACTGAAACAAGTTAATTTGTTGATTTGCAAATTATGACGGATGCGCAGTTGGGCGGGTTTGTGTGCGAGTGAGATTTTTTCAAAAGAAGCCTGAAGGAGCATTGGTGCGCATTGGCAGCCATGAAAGTTCCACCATTTCATTTCATTTGCTAATGAGTGTCGGTGTCCTTCCATGTGTGGGTAAAAGAAAAACAAAAAAAAACTTGCAGAATTTTAAAAGGTTGAAAGTTATGTTGTAATTTCTTTTCAAAATTTTATTTTTAAAATGTTGCCCAGCTGTTGGCCAACTCCTCACGTTCCTTGCATTTTCAGGTGTACCCGTGTCGCCTCCTTTCGCTGATCCATTTGGCTAATTTCTAATTTTGTCCGTTTGCATTTTCATGATGACGAATGCCGACCAGCGTCAGGCATCCGATTTTCGTAATCAAGTTAAAAGTGTTGCAGCGCCACAACAAACCAATGCACAGAGTTCAAGTCGAGCGTTGGCGCTCTTGGGATACTTGACCCTGTGTCGTTTCCCATTTTTCGACAAACAGTCGAGAGCAACACGAGGACTGCACTGAAATGGCGCCACCACTGTTTGTAGAGTCACATAAAAAGTCGTTTCGGCAATCAGCTCGAGAAGGAGCGCCGCAGGTCAAATGCCACAATTCAATCAGTTATGAAATCGGCCAAACGGCTTCTGTCAAACGTGTTGCAACTTTAAAATCTTAAATCTGCCATAAGAACATTCCACAGAAATGCGTTGAACAACCTTTGCATTTACATGAATATAAAATTTGTTCGGAGTTGTGTTGGATTTGTGTCACAGAGTGTGTGAAAAAAACTTGTTTTGCATCCTTTCACTTTGGCCTGAAATAAGAATTGTTTCGCACGTTATGTTATTTTCTATTTCTGCAAAAATTTCGCATAGTTCTGCACAACGTGAAACCAAATCATTGTTTCACACAAAAAAGGTTCGATGTGGTGATTGGCTTACGAACTCCGCGGAAATCTTACGTTGTGCGCAGTGTGTAAGATGTGATTTTGTTTCTTGTTTTCTCATTTGTGCCAACCCTTACCTGTAATTTCTCTGGCCATAACTGCTGACACTGTTGGCACTGGAGTAAAGCTGGCGCGGCAGAAAGTATGCGACGGACGAGGGGACGAAGCGTAATACAGCACAAACACAAACATTATCAGCGACATCGCTTAATTCCCGTACAATTGCAATCCAATCAATGTCACTTCAGCGCAGCCAGTGGAGCGAGCGAGCGAGGGTGCGAACAAGCGTGGAGCGGAAGTTGCAAGCGCGGCGCTGAAATTGAAAGCCAGCAACGAAAGGACGCTGACAGCAGCCGAGAGTGCAGGCATAGCAAAAGCGACGCTTGCTGCAAACGCAGGGGAAAGTGTTGGAGTGGCAGAGGAGGCGGGGCAAATTTGTAGTAGCGAAATTGTATCCGACATTAATTCCACAATGACGACATTAAGCAGAGCGGGCATGTCGATGGGGCGACGTTCGTCGTCGAGGCGAGGCGAGTCCTCGCGGCGTTGTGTGGGTGCTGGGCAGCAGCGGCGCCGCAGAAACCCAAGCGACGTTGGAGGGGTTGGCGCACATTTGAAGAACAATTGGAGACAAAATTGGACAAGAGCCCGAAGCTTTTGTTGTGATGCCCGAAAGGACACTTTGTGTTTAGTGTGTTGGTGGCCGCAGCGGCCCGAAACCCCTCGTTGCGGCAGACGCTGCTGCAGCGATTGCGCGCCCTTGGCGAGGGGACTGCAAGTCGCTTGTAGCGTCGCTGAATACAACCTAAGCGCGCGAAGTAAAAGAAGACAACAAACGACAACAGCCAGCAACGCGGCAGCCGGGAGGCAAAGACGCAGCGAGACGTCAACAACGCCGAGAAGGTCGAAGTGAAAGCAAAATGGATACGTCGATTGTAATTGCAAAATTAAATTGAACAGCGGAAGCAGCAGCAGCAGCAGCGCGAGTGCAAAGCACAGCAGAGACGGTTGCGGGGCGGAGCGGGCAGGGCGCAGGCGGCTCGAGATTGCTGCTGAGCGCCAAACGCAGACGCACACGACGCTTCGGCTCCGGAAGGAGATGAGCGCGAGGAGCAGCCAGCGGCTGCAGGTAGCAACGGCTGAAACAACAACAACAACACCATAGGTGCAATAGTCGAGGCAACGGAATTCCGGCTCCGGCGCATGAGAATCAATCCAGCAGCTATAGCCGCCTTGGCTGCGCCGCTACAATTGCCAGCTGCAAGTTTTATTGATGGAGAGTAGTGGATCGAGGCAGCGGTGACGGCAGCGTGGCTGGAACCAATGCTGCTCCACTTTGTGCCGTGCGGCTTTATTCTGTTTTAGCGCAGCAACGTCTGTCGCTGTCGCTGTTGGCACACGATTTGTTGTTGTCTTGCTTAAATTATTTATTTTGGGATTTCTCTTTGCCAACTCTGCGCAAATCCCATTCAATTTGGCTTTGATTTACAATTTTACACTCCACTTTGCTGCGCTAATTCGTGTTGACACGCAGCGGCGTAGCGCGAAAATACTGATGATTCGGCGAAAGTTCCTGGAACACTTTCAATTAAAAGGACCCGCAAGTAGCTCCGAAACACTCAAAACCTATTCAAATCATTTCAAAGGACTTTTGCGAAAAAACACCAGACGAAGTTTTGGCAAATTCCAAATACGAACTGGAGATTTTCAGACTTTTCTGCGGTGCCAGACAGACAGCGGACCGCTTCGTCAATTGGGCGCTACTGGCCAACATCTCGTTTCATCTGCTTTCTCCGCCTCGCACTTTGGCTAATCCTTTCGCCCTTCTTCTGCTTTGTCGTTTTTGTGCAAATGCTGCCAAGGATTAAGAAATTTTCGCGCACACAAGAGCACAGAATTCGCGCGAATCGGCGAGCGGCATCGAGCAGCAAGCAGACTGCGGCCCATAATGACGAATGCGCTGCAAAGCTGCTTAGCGCGGCGGACTTTTTCGCGTCAGCCGACATTGTTGCAGCTTTAAAGGCCGCAAATTATGTTGGCTACAAATTAAAATCGATTAACTTATAAATTAACCTCCACCACATTACTCGTATTTAATTTGTGCGCGATACACTTCGCTCAGTAATTTGCAATTTAATCATTTTTCAAAATACTGTTTGGCATTTTTTCTGGCAAATCGACAACATGAATGAAATTGAATTAACGTCAGCCAGCCAGCCGACCTTTGTGCAATTCTTAATTTGCCATTATTATTGCCACATTGTGAATCGGCGCCAAAGGTGGTTTATGACGTTTAAATGTGTTGCGTGAGTAAATTTTATGACTACGTATTTATGCCTGTTTAGCCTGTTCCATATTTGCCATTGGGTTCAAAATTTAGCATTGACACTCAAATTGTTTTGGTTGTAGTTGAGCCTGGGAGAAAATTTACCCTGCGGTAGCGACAACTTTCGTTCGTTGGGCCCTTTGTTAGGGTGCGAGTGAATCGGGGCTCAGTAATAGATTATACCAAATGTTTTTCACACATTTTCTACAGATTTGCGGGCTCAACTAAGTTCCGAGTCCGTAACTCCTACATTTACTTTGTATTCAACATTTGTTGCTTTTATAAAGTTAAACGTATTCAAGCCAAATCCAGTTAGTTAGTACCTCAACATATTGTTACGAAAATGACTTCTCTAAGTTCGTATTGGATTGTGCTTGAAAATAAGACTACTTTAGTTACTCAGCGCAAAACGCAGTCAGAAACCAACAATCGCTTTATTTACAAATTTACACTTGTTCTACTATTGCATGTTTCCTTTGCGCTGCACACTGCTGTTTTTATATAGGTTTCTGAAGTTTCTTGCACATTCCAGTTGTACTTTCTCTCTCGATCGTCCTAGCACAACTTATTACCGCCGCGAACCATCCTTGCCACATCGTAGTTATAGCCAACCGGCCGTACTCCAAAGTGCATGCCTAAAAGTATGCTTGGAAAAGCATTCATGCATAGCACAGCACAGAGTGCCTCATCGTTACAATATTTCATTATAATTTGAAAATTTCAAAAGACTTCATTTTGAAAATTCTAAACAAGTAGGACGATTCATATTCGTCTCTCATTCATTTGCTATTCTGTTGCCATGACACGTTTCCTCTCTCTCTTTCAGAGTTTTCAAATTTAATTCAACACTTTTCTCAGTGCACCCGATAAAAAATTCATTATATAGTCAAACATTGCACGTGCATAATTTATGCTAATTAGACGAATTCGATTATTCGCGCACATAGCGCACATTCGATATTTCAAAGTGTGTTTTATGTGCTTGCGACAGAATTTAATTAAATTGCAGTGTATTATACAATAATTTATTTTAAATTCGCTGTCTTTAAATTGCAATCAGTGACGTTGGCAAAAATATGACGTTGGCAATAAAAATTCGATATTGCAGCAAACCATAAATAAAGCATTCGCCTAAAGCATATGAAACCCAACCGAACAGTTGTCGTCGCTTTTGGCAAAACGCAGACTTTAACTTCCGCTGGCTTTAAACCCGCTTCGGCTGTTGGTTGCACGCCTCAAAGTATGCAATGTCGCTTTAATGTTGGGCTTAACAATTCCTCCGATCGCTGCGGCTGGCACATTTAAACAATTATTTGCATATATATAGTCGCTGTTGTCCGTTGTTGTTGTTTTGTTTTTGTTGTCTGTGTTGTAGTTGTTGTCGTTGCTAAAATTGTTCCGCAACCATAAATGCCGAGAACAAACTACGAATTTCCTACAAATTGCAGTGAGTGGCGAAAATTAAAGCGAGTCAGCATTTAGCCCGAATCCGGCCAGCGGCGACCGCCAATAGTGGGTCAGTCCACAGTCGACAGTCGACAGCAGGTGTGTCCACGGACCATTGGCGTGGGGAGCCAAGCTCGTTTGCGCCAGAAGTAGTGCCAGCAGTAATTACTGTTTGTTGTTGTATTTTTACGGTAACTGCTATTGTTTTTCTCGCTGCTGATGTTGCCAGTGTTGTTGTAGTTCGTGTTGGTGTTGCTAGCGCCGGCTCCCCGCTCTGGCAGCGGTGTTTTGTCGCCACTGATAATTATCCTGCTGATTGTCCTTGCGACCAGGTGAGAGTTTATGAAGATTACGCGCAACGGTAAACAAATGGAAAGTGGAATAGCGGGAAATGGGAACTGGCAAAGGTGCGAACATCAGCGAACGCGGCCAACGTTGTGTTTTCGGTGGAAGGTCACTTAATTTTTATGCAAATGCTCCACTTGTCGTTGGGCGGCGGTCGACTGGGAGTTCGGTCAGGGAGAGTCGAGTTCGCTGCCAGGGATATGTGTAATTAAGGCGGTGCGGACCCCACAGTTGACGACTGTTTTGCGTTGCCTGCTCACTCGGAATATTCATCTTGTCCATGGATGGTGGCGGTTGTTCTTGTTGCATTTGATTGCTCGCCCGTGGAAAACTTTTGTTAATTGCTTTATTTGCTGTTGTGTCGAGGGTTGAAATTATAATTTTTCGATTCAAGGAACAAGTTGACAGCAAATTGAAAAACAATAATTAACGAAAACGTGCAGAAGGATTTGCTCGCGGAAGTTGAGTGATTTTCTTTACACGTTTAGCCTTTTGGGCTCACAAAGTTTTCAAAGCCTAAAGGTGTGACGTCAAAAATACATTCTAATTGCTTTGGCGCACATTGAAACCAACACAGCGTCGACAAAATTTCCCTCCTCTCAATCACGATGTCGTTCGCGGTCGATAGTGGCTCGCGGTCAATCAAAGTTCGGCAGCCGTGTTACGCAGCAAGCAGACGTGGCGTGCCAGTGACTCGAGAAATAGTTGCATACATTTTTAATTATTGTACTTGGGAACTTCAGTCATGCATTGCACCCCGCTCGAGTCGCACTCGTCTTCTCCGCCCGCACTGAAAAGTTCGGAGACGCCTGTCAAATGAAGCGTAAAGTGCTTCAACATTCGTAAAGTTTTCATAATAAAAAATGCATGCGAACGAATACAAAAGAAAGCCGATAGTCCAAGAAGCAGAACAGACAAAAGGCCAGACAGCGCCGACTCACCGTCCGGTCGTGAGACCTTCAGCTTCAAAGTCAAAGCGAAGCCTTAGAATAAAGTGCCGGCGATTTCAAACCTGCGTGCGCAGCCGCCATAGTCCTGGCGCCTTCGCTTACGTTGGCCTAAGTTTGCTTTAAATGCCCACAGCAATGACGATTTCCAGTGTCTCAATGTCAAAGTCCTAATTGCTGTCTGCTCGGCTGCCGTGAGCCGAGTGTATTCTTTTACACAATGCCCAAAGTTCGCACGCTTTCGGGTTTGTTCCGTCACAGTTGGCTGCGGAACAAATCAACTAGTAGCAATAAATCGGCAACAGCCACAACAAGGACGAAGAGGAATTTTCCGCTTCTGCTGCTCGTATTGCGTGGACTTGCCGTTGGTCGCCTTGTCTCATCTTGCGCAACACCTGGCGCGTTGTTGTTGCTGGCATGTATTATGCATATCCTGTAACACTGTCAGCGTGCATTGCTGATAGACAGCAACAACAAACTCACACACTTCGACACAGACACACATTCAAATGCGACCGTCTCCGTGCGCCCAATTAGAGTTCAGAAGGTCAACACGAACTCGATGTCAGTTGACAATTGGCGCGTAAACACAAGAACCAGTGGCCGAGCGCAGAATGCAGTGTGGGATGATGCCAGTGTTGCCAGACACCAAAAATGACTTTCTTCTGAATCTAAAAAAAAATACTGAAATTTCCTCCTAAAACTTAAAAAAATCTCCTAAAATTATTTTTTTATATTTATATTATTTTTTATAGTTTGCCTCACTTTAAAAAAATTAAATTTCCCATAAAAAAAAATTATATGTATTTATCATTTTTTGCAGCCTTTTTTTAATGCAGCCTTTTCTTATTCATCTTCAGCTAAGCAACAAAAACTTGACAAAAACAAAAAATATGACAAATGAATTAAATAAAAAGTATAATTTTTGGAGGGATTTCATTGTGACAGCAATAAGTTAAAACGATATGGAACGAGCTTATATTTTGTAAGCTTAAAAATTTTCAACACAATAGGATGCTTTGACTATTAAAATAGTTGCAAAAATATGTTTTGTTGTCAGTGTTCCCAATACATCATAAAAATGTCCCAAAAATCCCCTATGGATCCGAAAATTCTTCTAACGTAAAATACAAATCTCCCAAAATGTCTTCTAACCAATTCTTTCTCCTTAAAATTCTCCTAAAAGGCCAAGAATCTCCTAAATCTAGGAGAAATTTCTCCTGATCTGGCAACACTGGAGGACACACTAAGGGCAGACTGTGCGAGAGTGAATAGTGGGAGACTTCAAGGTGAGCGAATGCCTACAACTGCACGTTGTGTGGCATTGGTGTGGTTTGGTGGCACGAAAACGCAATGCAAACTGATGCGGATCACATTTCGCTCAGTTATTGGCCTTTTTGCGTCATATTCATTTTCCGAGCAAATTTGCAAGACCCAACTAACTTTGAACTATGTTTAGGATTTCATTTGGGAATCAGGACGCAAGGAAACAAAGTCTGTTGTGAGGTAAAACTGTTTGTGCAGCAAGCTTCAACAAATAAAGGCTGTAGTCATTATCACTTTGTGTGCAATAGTTTTGGGCAAATGTTCTTCTAAGCACTGCGTCAACAAATTTCAGTCCAACATAATGAAGATGACGAACGAGTCAGCGCTTCACTTCCGTTACGTTATGCATGTATGATGTATGTGCTCGCCTCCGAAAATATGCCAATAGCAGCAACTTGGGCAGTGGAAGGAGGTAAATGCCAAAAACTACAACCAGCAACACTTGTCTAATTGGTAGAAAAACAGCAGAAGACAGGAAAAGCAGCCAGTCGAGGGCGATTCTAACCGGACATAGCGCTCGCCATTTGAATGCTCGGTGTTTCCACTCTTTTCTCGGGCGCAATGGCGACCGAAAGACCAAACCGCCATAAAGCGTTGCGCTGCCCCGGGGGCGGGGCACATTTGTGAATACGCATGTATTGCTCTCGTAATGGCAGCTTCTGTTGCGCGCAGTTCATCTCCGGCGTGCCGGCCAGTTCATGTTATGTGCCGAAAATTCGTTGCTCATACGCCCCGCACTCCGGCCACTGCTTGGGCCCTTGGGGCATGCCAGTCTTAAATAATGTCAGTTGAGCGCAAATAATAATAAACGCTGGCCGTCGCTGCAGCCGTTTGTCAGTTGCGGTCAGCAGTCGTCGACGTCATCGTCGGTCATCAGTCGCTGTCGGCTGTGTTGCGAAGCGCCTCGAACCTCACTCGTTCCGGCGTTAAGTTGTTTGGCAAAAATCAACACACGCAACAACTACAACAAGAACAGCAATGTTATTGTCTGTCGGCTTTTCCCCATTCACTTGGGGTCCTCCTAGTCCGCCACGGCAATTGGGTCTGCACGTGTGCGTGTGTGCGTGTGTGCGCGCGTTTGCATTTGTATTTTATGAGCTCGCAGCCGTGCAGCTGCTGGTGAATCTGAGTGCGGGGTGTGAGCGACTGCGGCCTCCTCGCGCTGACTAATGACGAGCACTTTTCCGGGCTATATTTGACATTTTGCTGCTGTTGCGACACACACACACACACACGCATTGACACAGTTGCTAGCGATTATAGTCGCTTTGCTCTGCAGTTTTTGGGCTGTGATGAGTTGTGCTGCTGTGCGGACAACAACTGATGCAGCACAGGCATGAAGAATAATATTTTTGTAATTATGGCGAACATATAATATGCAAATTTTTATTGACAATGTCCAGCATGCGCCAACGCTTCACTGGTTGTAATTAAAAGCAATAAAACAACACGCCGCGAAGGCAGCGGCACTGGCGCAGTGGACGTGGCATGAGGCGGCGGCCATTTGCATAAAGCGGCAGTGTAAGATTTGATAATTTGGCGACTGGGCCGCGTTGCTTTTTAGGTTGAAGCATTAAATTGAAGGCTTTGCACTTACAGCCAGTAAAAATGTGCGCAAACGTTCGGAATTTCAACTAAAACAAAAACAGAATCGCCCAAGGACAACATTTGTTTTTCATTTACCTCCGCTAAATATGTTTTCCTACTTGCTACAAGCGACACTAGAGTTATTGCATTTTTGTGATAAAAAATTACTCAAAAATCATTACTTAAAAATCTAATAAAAATTATGAATGAAGACTGGAAATACCGAGGACAATAAAACTATTTTCTTTCTTGTTCACATGCAATTTTTTTTTTAAGGAGCAATTATTCGATAGCAGCAAAACTGAGAAACGAAAAGGTCGCATTTTTGTTGCATACTTCAAGGTGTTGCAGACAGTATTAAATTTGAACACAGTGAATTCCAGCGAAACGAACTCAACTACTTGCGCACTCATTGCCGCCTGTGCCCCTCACCCGGCTGCGTCCCGGACTCACCAAGACTCGGCGCCATCACCACCTACAACGGATTCTTCTCCGCATTGCCGCCCGCTGCTCAGCTGATTGGCTTGGAAGCTGGCTGGTTGGTCAGCATTTATTATATTTTGTTGAAGTGATGCTTCAGCATGACGACGCGGGATTATATTTCACTGCCGCTTGCGCCGCCGCTGCCGCTGCCGCTTCGTGCTTAAGCGTGCGCGCCTAAAAGCCCACAAAAGGCTAAATAATGTGCTGCGCACAGCAGCGGCAGCTATTGGCGTTCGCCGGTCATATTGCGCGCCGACGAGCGTATTAAGCATTCATTGAAATCATTAGCTTCGCATCTTTGTGCCATGGTCGCATTACACAGGGTTCTTACTTTCTTACTTTCTGCCGGCAGCTGCGCTTCTGCTGCGGGTGGGTAGGGTGGCGGGGGTAGCGGCAAGCGTGTGCAAATCCTCTGGGATTTCTTGATTGATGGCAATTAATTTATTTGCTGTTGAATATGCTTTGTTGCGCAAAAGTGGGCACTGCGAGCGATCGCAGTGAGCGTTCAGTTAAACAAAATCGCGTTAATAATGCTGCGCGTTGTAATTGTTGGTTTTGTTGGAGTTCGTGTTGTGTCTTTGTGCTTGTAGTCTGCTGAAGGAAGAAGTAAATTGCAGAGCAGTAGCTGCCGAGCTGCGTGATTCAGGGTTTCTTGTTTGTTGATTTAAACACAACGAGATTCAATGTAAGTGACAGAAGGCTGGACTTGAAGAGATGCTTTGTTAAACTGGATGCGGGCGCCAAGTTTCAGGCCGCAGAGCGTTGCAAATGAATATGCGAACGGAATGAAACAGCAGTGAAAAAAGCGGAATTAGACCCGAGCAAATGTTCTGACTCGCTTCTAACGGAAATTTGCGTCGAAATGCGTAACGGAAGGCATGGTGTGCCGCATTGACACTCACTCCGGCCGTATTTGCGCTCACCAACAACGCAAAAATAGCCAAAGTGAAAGAAAAGGAACCAAATTGTCAAACTTCCTGCTTCAATTTCAATTTAAATCGAGCAAATAAAATTTTTAAGTACTGAGCGAAAAATAAACAACAACATCATAGTATAATAAATATATTGAGCCAAAATGGATGCGTCTACGGCGGTGCGACACGAGCGGGAAATATTCAATTTTGCAAATCTTTTCATCGCCACAGCTCAACTTTAAAACGTCGCATAAAAGCTCCCACGGTGAGCAGCGGGCAGCGAGTGTCGTCGCTCGGCACTCGACACTCGGGCGTCCGGCATCGTCAACGCAGTCGCCGCTCCCGCCTCGCCTCGCTCCAGCAAATCTGCTGAAAATCCCATTTACAATTTCATTTCGTGCACTTAAGAACAGTCGCAAAATTAAATTATTCAAAATGCCAAACAATTATTCAAAGGCAGGCAGCGCTAACGCCGCAGCGCCGCACCGCCGGGCAGCCAACCCGAAGAGCTAACCAGCAAACCGCCGCCGACGAGCGCCAGCAGCAGTGGCAGCAGGACACAGCGAACATCGACAGCAAAAAAGTTGAGCCAACTCCTTTGGTGGATATTAAAATATTTAAGCAAAATAATAAAGAAACAAAAACAACGTCAACAGCAGCAATGACAAAAGAACAACAGCAGGATCAGCTACAGCAACAGCAACGGCAGCGGCAGTGGCAGCGGCAGTGGCGGACGTGTAGTGGAGTGAAAAGTGGAAAGCGGAAAGTGAAAAGTAAAAATGAAATGCGCAGAGCAGAATGCCGGGAAGGGAAGGCAACGAAGAGAAAAGTAGGATAAACTGTCAAATTTAATAATGTCGATGCTGATAGCGCAGGCACAGCGATACGCACAGCAGCGGGTGGAGCGACGGCGGCAACGTTCCCAGTGGCAGCGCCAGTGCGCACTCATTCTCAGTCGAGCTTGCGGGAAACGCTTTATGGGTCATTGAGTTCAAATGACAGAAAGGCAGCGATGCCAGTAGCAGACAAAAATCAAGACGACAGCGAAGAGTCGCAATAACCGAGTGGAGCGGCAAAGCCATAGCAACAACGCCGGCCAAGTGACATTGTGCTGCTCGGCCGCCCGCTGAAAGTGTAATGTGGGCCAATATTTTCGGATTGTCCACCCCGCCTCACCACACAGCCACATGATGTGTCGTTTACGTCTACAATGCCGATGGATGGTCCATGAATGGCTGGCAAGATGTGCTTCATGGCTAAGGCGACGCGGGCACGCGGGGAAGCCGCTCGTTGTGGAAAGATGAAGTCATTCGCCAACGCCCCGCAGGCGGCCACCGGCAGCAGTTGTTGCCAACAGCAAACGGCCTCGATACATCGCTTTGCCGCAGCGGCGGTCCAGCTCGGGTGCTGCGAAAAGCCATAAACTATCTTGAAGAGTGTGCCAGCACTTTACACAACTATTCATAATTACAATTTTGCCACTGCTGCTGGGCACTGCTCGACGTTGACCAGTTTTCAATTATTTCAACACAACCTCCGTCCCTCCACGCTCGGCGCAATTGAAGCGGACGTCCGGGCGCACGTGCTCGCTCAGCGCACAATAGTCACGAACATTGACAATTAATAAGCGATTCTTGGCTGAAGCGCTTCCCGCGCGCTCTTTTCCGCCGCTCGTGTCAAACCGCTAACGGCACTTCAAATGCTCGACGAGCGCAAAGGACGACACGAACTTCGTTAGCGCTCATGTTTGCTCCGCTTTGGACAGTGAGTGCTGGCCGTAATTACCGATTAATCAAATTGCAATCAAATTTTAATCCCGTGACACAACGAGCATGCATTTCCGTTTCAGTTATTCAAAGAAACAACTATTGGGTTTTAAAGTGCTAAAATGTTGTGGTACTTGGAACTCAAGTCGCCCGTCAACTAGAATCGGCAACATCTGGCTGAGAAGAGCCAAGGTGGACAATTTCGGTGGTCGTATTGATACAACAATAGACTTCACATTTAAGTCCTTTAACCCTTTCCGGTCAATTTCCACATTTCTGGAGATAAAAAGGTTTCCTTCAAAATAATTACTTTTTTTTTAATAATAACAAAACAAAAAAATTTCTAAAAAAATCATTTTGGTTGAGAATTACAGCTTCATCAATTTTGTACAATATATCGTACAATGGTCCGCAAAGGAATAAAAATTCATGAATTTCTGGTTTCAGTTTTTTAAGTTTTGTGAACAATTCATTGATTTTTTTGATAGAAAACATAAATTATAACAACAAAAAATCAAAACGTGATTTCAGTTAGATCGAAAGTTATATAAATTATATATATAAATAATGGATTCACATTTATTCGGCCTTATATAACCGTTGTTGTTGTTGCAAAGCCCTTTTTCCCTCAATAAAACACAGAATCATCTAAAATTTACATAGTTTTACAGACAGAAACTGAATATAGCCAATTCTTATTATCGTAGTGGGAGTGGCAAGTACGCATGACTAACGTTACATAACCTGTAAAATACCCAGTAAAATACAAAATCGCCTAGAAAAATAATTTTTTAACGAAATTTGCCGAATAGTCGAATTTTATTAGTCATACGATTTACTGATGGGCGTGGCATTCAAACAAACGCAAAAATTCTGTTACCAAAACCCATAAATTAAAAAAAAAAAATCCAAAAACCGTGATTGAAAGTTGTACAGCTACAACACTGGCAGGTCACCTGATCCCACAAGGACTTTCAATCAGCACGACTTCGATTACAGTGGCACAACTCACTCTGCGTACTTCAGAAATTCTTCCACCGATTCGATGTTGTTGCCGTTGTTGCTGCCGTGTTCACAGCAACACATTGGGCCGTTCGCGCCCCAATGCCTGGCAACTATGCTCCACTTTCCGCCAGCGGATTGAGTTCGAGTGTCAAACGAGTGGCCCGAGCAGAGATGTGCGAGTCAGGCTGCGTGTGTGTTGTTGTTGGTGTGGGTGCGTCGCGTGCAATTATGAACTGGCAGCCAACAAAGGTGGCAGTCACTGTGAGTTTGACTTTTCACCAGTGATTTTCCAATTGCTGCAGCTGCACAAACAATAATGAAATCGAAAAGCAACAACAACACTGGCAACTGCAACATATTATTGTGTCAAGCTGCCACTAAAGCACTTGACTCACATTCGCGCAGCTGCTTCCCCTCCCTTCCCCACCCATTCTCTCTCTGCATCCATCACGAAGTCATTTGGCATGCGCTCATATCAAACAGATGGATTACATGTACGGCAAATATCCTTGCGAGGTCCTTTCGCACAAAATAATCATTCAGTCTGCCTTTTGCGCTGCATGCGCGGCGTTTTGGCCTTCGGTGAGATAAGCACGCGCGCGCGTGTGTGCACTGGTCATGAGTGCTCGCGGTCTGCGGCGATGTGATTACACTTTCGCCGTCTGCAGCCTGGCGCCGCGGCTGGTCGCTACTACTGGAAGTGCTTTTTGCTTGCGGAGCCAACCAGAATTGATTGCTCGCCATTTCTTCCCTCTTAATGCCGCACGCGCGCGAAGCCGTTGCGCTCAAGGATGCTTTGCGCGGATCCTGCTTCTGCCACGTTTGTTCGTATTGTTTCTGTTTTTGCTTGGCAAGTCGCCTCTCAAGACGTTTCCATTTGCGGCGCGTATTGTTTTGGTTATTGTGTTTACGTAGTGCACCGCAACCGCTCCGCGCACTCTCCGCGCAGCCATAATGGATGCGCACGCAGTCGACTTGGCGATATGTGAATAAATACGAAAACGCTAAAACTATGCGCAAATATTGCACTAACGGTTCATTTCCACATGGCTTTCGCGTGCGCAGATTTATTTCCCTCTCGCCGCGCCATTGTGCTGTGTGCTGGCCGTTTAAAAATTCAGCAACTCACTTCGCTCTTCCCGAATGGCTGCGCACTGATTTTTGACTTGGGTCGCTCATCCGCCCAGTGCGCCCGCTGCTCCCTTCATTGCTAATCCGCGCGTGGTCATAAATCAATAAATCGTTGCAAAAACACACTCATCCATATTTGATGCTTAATTGACTTGCAATTTATCGGGTTTTCCATTTTGTTTGCTCGCCCATCGGCGGCTGCTGCTGCTCGTTCTATGCCGCTGGCCCCACGCCGGGCGCTCTCGTTGTTCGTGCTTGTTTGTACAGTTGTTCGAGTGCTCCGCTATTTACTCATGCAAAGTGCACAAACAAACAGATGCAAAACCACACAAATGTAGCCAAAATACTAAATACAAATACGCAAAAATCGCGTACAAGTACGTGTGCGCGTTTAGCATTGAAGTGAAGGCGGCTGGGTGAATTGATTAATATTGCAACAAGCTTGCAACAAAATTGCGAAATTGCTTGCTCAAACTCCTCTCCACCCATTGCAATTTTTCTGAATGAACAAGCAACTGCAATTAAATCGAAAATATATATTGTTGTTCTAAAGAAATTGTACTCGATTTTGCGATCACTTTCGATCGTTTGAGACAGCATCCCAAAAGTATGCTTAATTAAAATGCACTTAATTTATGCTAAAATAGGCAATTCGTGTGGTTCGGGGCCCATCCCACTGAAACTGCACAGCAATGTGATTCTCGCCTGAAGTGCCGCCATTTGCCGCTAAGCGTCGCCACAAAGTGCTTTCCAAGTGGCAATATGCATTTTTGAGCAGTCACCAAGCATTCATTCAACGATTGACACTTACACCCACAGCGACAGCGTCTTTCGTAGCGTCCCGTTGTTCTCGACCATTGCCGTTGCCGTTGCCATTGCCATCACCAACTTCCGCTCCGTAACCGGAAGTGTGCCACTCAGCTCCTGCCCTATGACCCCTTCCTTATTAATGCCAATGAGTTTTTCTGCATTCTTGGCGCTCACTCTTTCTGAATTGCGCGCCATCTCGCTCTTAGCTGCCGGTCGGTGCACGTTCAAGGCGCTTAAGAAAGCGTTTCGACTGCTCATTGCCTCTGTTTCCGCGCGCTCCGCTCAAGTATTCTGCCGAAAAACAAACAGACAACTTAGCACAGCGCAGCGCCTGAAATGGCGCAACTTCCGCCATCAATCGCCATTTGCAATTCAATGCAAATAGCGCTGGCAAACCTGACAGTGAGTCGAAGCCACGCCGCAAACTTGGCAGTCTCTGCCACTTTTCCCACAGCACCCACATCGTCGGCTTGTAGGCTGCAAACTGTTGTTGGCAGCAGCGGTGGTGGCTCAGTAAATATCGGAATTTGTTTGCACCAACGGTGATGAGTTATTGACAGCCATCAGTCGTCCGTATTGTTCTTGTCGTTGTTGTTGGCAGTCATCTTTGTCGCAAGACCAGCACTGACTGTGGCTTCTCCCTGGTTCTGCACAATTTCTGCGCCACAATTTGCCTATGAAATTCGCAAATATAATTGTTCAATGACAACACAAGCGGTACAAAGTCAAATGAACATTTTCCAATCTGCGAGCCTTTGCATGAGTTGTGTGTGCGTGTGTGAGTGCTAACCTTAGAAAAGCACCGATTTAGCGGCTACTTTAGCGCAGCAATTACTTTGACTTGGCTGTGGCACTTAAGTGCCCGACTCGCTTAATCTGCCCCTCAGACGCCACACTCGCATTGAGCCACATTTAATTAGCAATTAACAGCACCAACAGCAACGCAAAGTGACTGCAACATGCAGTAGTCGGCTGTCGGTTGTCGGCAGTTGGAAGCCAGCGTCGTTGGTTAAGTGCGACTAGCGCAGCAGAAAAATAAAAGCCATTAATTTGTCGTCGTTTTTGCATTCATCTTTTCGTGTAAACAAGAGCGAACAGCACCAGCGGTTTGCAACAGCCACCGCCGGCAACGAGCAGCCACAGCAAAGGATAAGCAAGGCGAAGAGTGAGATTTGCCATGACACTTGCACTCATCTCAAAAATGATTTACTTACCCGTCAGCAAAGAGCTTTCACAATAATGACAGCTGTTGTCAAGCGCTGACAATGATGTTTCCAAGTGAAAGCGGGTGTCAGCAGCGAGTGCAGCAGCACACAAAAACTGATAAATAAAAAAGTTGAAAGTTCATAGACACGAGGCACAGTAGACGCGAATTTTTTCAAACAAGTCTAAAAACCTTTACTGCAATTACACATTCGAAAAAAATTGGCGTTGGCCAGAGGGTCGCCGCAAACTAACCTCCGCGTTGCTGGTCGCGTGAACCCGGTGCGCCGTGTCTGGGCCGACGCCGCGCGTTGTCAGACGTCACATTTCACGCTACTTGTCGGCTGTCAGCAGCCACTTCACACCTGCAACGCTGGACGGGTCGCGTTTAAAGTTTCAATAAAAAATGCCAACCAAGACATGAGAAAGGTTGAGGTGAGGATGAAAACTTTCTTTGACTGGTGACGTAAATCAACCATCAGTCATTTCGAAACCTGCCTTCGTTATTAAGTTTTCATATGATGGACTTTTAGCATTTTAATTGAAGCGTCATTCAGATTCATCTATTTTCTGTGACCCTGACGGCAGCTTGGTTAGATTTTTCGCATTTCAAAACCCAAATTCATTGGCTCGTGACCGCGTTCTCCCAGACAGCGTCAACCGCACTGAGGTCAAAAACTCCGCTCACGTGTGCACCGCGCCCACTCGGCCCTCTCGCTGTGCGGCCTGCGCGCGCTGTCTCAGCAGCTTCGTGTTGAGCGTCGCCATAGCGATGCGGCTAAGATTACCGCACGCAGCACGCAGCTTGAGAAATTACAATATTCCCCTTTCTGGCGTATTGCTTACTTTTCAATTTTCAACCTGAGCAACAGCGCAGGAGCACCGCGGGGGCTGCGTCTTTACCCTTTTGCCGTTCTTTTTGTGCCTTTTTTGCACAGACTTTCGCCCTTGCGCCCCTCTCCTGCCGGCTGCCGAGTTAAGTCCTGTTTGTATATTTTCCTTTCAATTTTGCCACTTTCGGTTTTGCTTCGCACTGCTGAGCTCCGCACGGGCCGTCGTTGTTGCTATCGCTGCGAAAGCGTAAAATAATGGCGCACGCTCAAGATTGGAAATCACAAACGACTTCATTAAATTTCCCGTCATAAACAATTTTACCAAAGCGTAAATTGCGACAGCGGCGAAACGGCAACAAACAACAAAAATAAATGGGACGAACAACGGCCGCCGCGAATTGCAGACGCAGAAGACAACAAGAAGCGGCGAAAAGTGAAAAATATTTTAAATATTATCCTTTTAATGTAATAATGCCAATTTTTTTCAGCTTCTCCTGCCAACATTGTTTTTATTGTTATCGCTGTTATTGTTATTGTTGTTGTTGTTGCCGCTTTTCATGCTGTTAGTGCTTAAGAATTATTTTCGTGTTTTGCTCTTTTCGTTGTGCACGTCATTTCTTTTATTTTGCCTCCTTTTCTTTTCTTTTTACTTCATGTCGACTTTGGCATTTCGCGCTCGCCACTTGGCGTCTGGCATCAAGGACCCTTCGTTCGTCTTGCCACATTGCTCCTTTGGCAGTTTTCGTCTTGATTTGCAATAAAATTTTCGCTGCTGCAGGGCGTCCCGTTAACGAAGCAACAACAAAGCAAGTTACGGGAGCAAAAAACGCACAATTTAATACAGCAGTGAGTGTGGGAGGGGAGGAGGGGCGGAGGCCGCAGTAAAGCAGCTGCTTGCCGTTTATTATCCTCGAGAAAAGCAAAAATGTAATAATGACAACAGCAATAAAATTATTTTCGCTTGCTGCCAAAACGGCTACTTCTCGCATTTGTTGTTGTTGTTGTTGTTTGTTTGTTGTCGTGCCGGAGGAAAGGAGTTGAGAAAAGGACATCTGCATCTGAGAAAGGGGAAGCGGGGAAACATTTGACATCGGCGACACCTCCTCTTGCAGTGCATTAGCGAAACACGCTTCGTAAGGTGAGACAGCGGACACTCGCAATTGCTGAACAATTGTGCATTGAAAGAAAGTTGCTTCAAGTATCCGAACCTTTCAACTTCAAGCACCAGTTCAGCCCACCCACTGCCTAACTTTTGTGTTTTAATTGTTTTTGTTTGTGTTTTGCTTGCGCTTTCAATTTCACTCACTCACCTGCCAACTCTTTGCCCCAATGCCTTTTCTGCTACGCTCCGGCTTCAAGCGGTTTCATGGCGTTTTTATGGCTGCGCTGTTGTAATGAAAGCGGAGCGCTGCCTCAAATGCTCAAAATACGATTTGGGAATCTTTTCGCTTACTTTTTATTGCATCATAATGAATTAGCGTTTGTGTGACGGAGCCCAGATCTGCCAGCTGACATTCGCCAGTCGGCAGTCGGTCGTTCATCTTAGGCTCGTCCGTCTTGTGGAATGGGCCGTCGCTTGCGGCGCTCGAGCAGAGTTCTATTTTTGCATATTTCATAAAGCAATAACGAAATTTATAAATAATTTTGATAGCATTCCACAACCAAAATTTCACCTTAAGCATTTATTTGCAGCGCACCGGAACGCCTTCGAGTCTTTTCGATACTGTGGAATGGGTCAACGCATGGCATCTGGCAGCCCAAATTCACACACTGGACTTCAAGGACCCATGCGACGAGTATGTTGGGCGGAATGCTATGCGTCGGGCACATCTACTGATGCTTACTACTACTTACTAGCGTCACCACACAAGATTTCCATAAATATTTATTCCCAACTTCACTGTTGCTGAAAAGAAAACAAAATGTTTTTATTTTATTGAAATTCTTGGCGCATTTCAATGCAGGAAATATCGCTATCTGCCCACAATGGCGTTAGTGAGCAAAACATACACTTATGCAAAGTGTCCTGCACTCCTTGCAGAGCTGTGCTGCATAGTTTTTATGGCGTTTCCATCAGTATGCAGTTAAGGCTCAATTCCACTTTTGGGTTACCTTAAATTCCATTCGCAGCTTGTGCATGGTTCGAAGCGATAGAATAGAATAGATAGAATAGATACGGGAGCCGAGCATCAACTGCCCGAGACACTGCGTCCAAAGAGAACTATTGTGTCGTATCCCTTTTCTTTATTGGAGGAGTTCATCTCCCCCAATACTGTCCAGGAACTCCTTGATTTTTCCCAGATTAGTTCCAGACAGCTCGTTTGTCTGAATTAGTTCCCTTCCCAGTATACGCTTCCTTGCGTGTAAGAGAGCGGGACACTCGGTTATGATGTGCACGGATGTTTCATCATCTTCCATGCAGAATCTGCATAGTTCGCTATCTGTCAATCCCAGCCGCGCTTTATGCATATTTAGCAGGCAGTGCCCGCTCAGAATTCCCGTCATGAACTTAAGCTCCTTTCTGCTTAGGTCCAATAGGTATTTAGATTTGCCTTCCGAATAGGCCGGAAAGAATAGCTTGGAACAGCGTTGTCCCACCGTATTGGACCATTTCTGGTTGGCCCGATTTTTGAATTCCTGTTTGACACAATGCCTGAAATGAGCTCTGCTGACACCTATGATTGGCTCAGGTCCATAGGGTCGTTTTGCCGCCCCTTCCTTTGCCAATCTGTCCGCTTCCTCATTTCCATCGTGCCCACAGTGCGCAGGAACCCAGTGTATTATCACCCGGTTATCCTTTGAAATGTCTTGGAGAACATTTGCTGTCTCCCAGACTAGTTTGGAATCAAACGTCGTCGAGCTCAAAGCTTTTATTGCAGCCTGACTGTCGGACATTATGATTATCCTCTTTCTCCTGACATTGAGAGTCAGTATCTTCCTGGCACACTCGTTTATGGCAAAGATCTCAGTCTGGAAGACTGTGGCCGTGTCTCCCAGACTAACTGCTAATTGGGAGCTAGTATTAAATATTCCAGCTCCCGTTCCGCCTTCCATCTTTGAGCCATCAGTGTACCAGACAATGTCATCACACTTGAGACTGATTCTATTAGCAGCCCAGTCTTCCCTATGCGGTATGTACGTAGAGTAGTTCTTCCTGAAGAGGTGTTTCGGTGGCATCAGATCCAGAGGCATCCAGAAGCCTCCATCTCGCCTCCTATCCTTCAACATGGATAGGTGACCGATTGCATGTGCATCCCTATGTATGGATCCACTATGCATTAGTCTGTGTGCGCTGATGGTTGCAGCCATTTGCACATTTAGTTCCAGTGGCAGAA
The DNA here is from genome assembly GCA_963971225.1 of Melieria omissa. Classification (NCBI taxonomy): domain Eukaryota; kingdom Metazoa; phylum Arthropoda; class Insecta; order Diptera; family Ulidiidae; genus Melieria; species Melieria omissa. Next base: position 154,718,435 of record OZ020267.1, read on the forward strand.
TCCCCAATATAACATTTAGGGCTGCCGTTGGTGTAGTACTGAGACATCCTGTTATACAGGTATTCGCTAGTCTTTGAAGTTTTCCCAGCTTAGTCACAGTTGTTATTTCCGTGGTTTTCCTCCACCACACTATCGCCCCGTAGGTGATAGTCGGCAGAACTATTAGGGAGTATAAACTCTGAAGCCACTTCGGTCTCAGTCCCCAATTTTTTCCACAGATTCTTTTGCAACTCCAGAGAGCATTGCCTGCCCTCTTGATGATGCGATCAACATGAGGCTTCCAGTTCAATTTGCTGTCCAGGATTACCCCTAAATACTTAACTTCCTTCGAGAAGTTCAGTTCTTTTCCAAAGATCATAATCTGTCTAAGGTCGATCTTCCTTTTAAGTGTAAAAGGGACTATGATTGTCTTGTCTGGATTCACAGACAGTTTCTGTCTGATACACCAGTGCTCGACTATCCTCAGCGCGCTCTGAAGCAAATCTGAGACGGTATGTCCGTCTCTGCCTCTGACCACAATGACTAAATCGTCTGCATATGCGGTGACTTCATGTCCCTGCTCTTCAAGAGAGCGGATTAGTCCGTCAACGACTACAGACCATAGCAGGGGGGATAGTACTCCCCCTTGAGGACATCCTCGCGCTGTACTTGCTGACAGCTCAGCCTCCCCTAAGTTGGACTGAATCACCCTGCTCTCCAGCATTGATGATATCCATCTTATAAGGGTGGCAGGCGCCTGTAGTCCTTCTAGCGCCGTTTCTATCGCTTCGAAGGTTGTGTAGTTGAAAGCCCCTTCTATGTCCAGGAAGCCTACTAGACAGATTTCCTTTTCTGCCAGGGACTTCTCTATCTTACCTACCAGTGCCGATAGGGCCGTTTCTGTGGATTTACCTTTCTGGTAAGCATGTTGGTTCGTGCTCAGGGGATGCTGAGTGAGTATTTCCTCCCTCAGATACCGGTCAACGACCTTTTCCAAGCCTTTAAGCACAAAAGACATCAGGCTTATTGGCCTGAAAGATTTTGGGTCCTTCTTATCAGCTCTTCCAGGTTTCGGGAGATAGATCACGTTAACTATTCTCCAGGCTTCTGGAATGTACCCAAAGGCTAAACTACATACGTAGATTTTGGTTAAAATGGGCGTTAGCGAAGCGATAGCCAGGATACTCATCTCGTACTGTACTCACAGAAAAATAATTGGGGTTGACTTAATCGCTTTAGCCAGCAACATCAGCTCTACTGCACTCGTACAAGAACAAAGGCAAACGCCAGGATAAACAAACTCAAGGATTATCTTAACTTTTTGAAAATATTCGTAGAACTACACAAGAATCCTGCCAGAGCTACTTGCAAATGCCGAGTTCTTTGATGTCTGAATTTAATCCTTTGTTGTGCAGCAGTTGGGCCCGACGCTTGGCTAATCGGAGTCTACCTTAGTGAGGATTTCGAAACTGCAGAGCAGCACAAAGTGTCGCACAAATATCAAAACAGTATATCTACGCACACATACACACGTGTGGGTGGTTGTTGGTAGGAGCAGCTGCTTGGAAGCCCAGTCGGTGGATGTTGTTGCACAATGTGCAGGCGCGCGGCCACCTAATTGTCGATTTGCGTGCGCGCGTTTTTGCCATGTAATGTGGCAAGTAAATTACTGCAGACTCCTGTTTTGTAAGCAGGATATGCCAAGGGATATTGCTCGGAAGCGTATGTTTTTGTTGCCGGCGTATGGATAAAGCGGCCATAGAGCAAACAGCAAAAATTGCACACAGCAGCACACATATGCATCGGCATCCGCATCAGATGCCGCACAGAGTAGAGTCGAGTAGTGTAGTGTTGCATGCAACGCATTCTCAACGATTCCAAACACACACTGCCGTTATTGCTGCTATTGGCATTGCTGTTCATTGCATTGTTGAAGCTGTTGTTGTTGTTGTTTTCATTGCAGCATGGTTGTGCTTTGCTATTGTCTGTCGTGTTACTGTCCTTGCTAGACTATCTGCCGAATCTTATGCAGAGCTTATTTTTTATTGCCTGCGTCATGCAGCTTGCCGCCCTGCGTTCTCTCCCCCTGTCTGTGCAATGTTCGAAACGACCCGAAAGCAGAGTGCTGAGTCCAACTGCAGTTGGCGCGCACACTCCCCGCACACACCGACCCCATGCACGCCGGCGTTCCAGCATATTTTCTCTAAATCAAACATTTCACTCGGTTGATCTTTCTGCTGCCTGCGCCTCGCTTCGGCCTTTGTGTCGCTGCGCTGCAGACGCACAAATTGGCTTCATCGATGTCCGTCCAAGCAACGCATTCCCAGTGTCTCTAGGCCCGGCAATATTTTCCATGCATTTTCGGGCGAATTTACAATGCTTGCTTGTTTATGGTTTATTATTCGTGTGCCAGTCGGGGAAACGGCTCAGTGCCGAAAATTCCGACAAATTTTGGTTTTCATTTGCATTGCGGCCGCACACAAACAAACAAACAAACAGCGGCCTCCTTGTCTGCTGTTGTCCTGCGAGGTGATTGGAAATTTTGCTACACATGTTTTCATAAATATTGCTGAGGAATTTATAAGAGTAAAACTGACAAAAGACGAAAACTATATCAATCTGTTTCTGTATTTTTTGTGCGACGCATTCGCACTTCACTCCGAAGTGCATGAAAATGTTTCAAGTTTTTTCGTCGCAACGCCTTGCTGCATGCGGCTTGTTGCCAGCCAGGAATGCGCCAACGGAGAAACTCGCATTTCGTGCTCGGTTTGGCCTGCGAGCAGCGATGCAGGGAAGAGGAGCCTGAAAACCGAAACACAGACAAAGCGACTTGCCAAAAGTATTGGTTTGGCAGCAACTGCTGCAAAGCTACAAAAGCACAGCAGCAAAGTGTAACTGTAACTAAAACGCGCGGCCGGGCAGGCGCCGTGTGGGGGAACAGCCAAACTGAAAATCGAAATTCCTTTACGGGTATTTTTCCAATTGAATAAACAGCCATGCAAATGTTGCAGAGCTCCGCAAAAAAGGGCTCGCAAAGGCGGGGAGAAGCAGCACAACGGGAAACGGCCTGATAAAACATTACAGAAACCAGCTGAAAATGAAAAGAAATCAAAAAAGCAAAAATGCTGAAAACGAGAAAATAACAAAGTGCGCTGCACAGCGGCAGAAGGTGGCTGCGCGAGGCAGACGCAGAGGCAGAGGCCGGGGCTGCAGGACGAAATGTTCGACCAGAGAGCAAGCGGAAAAAAGCACAAATCGGAACTGAGTGGAAATTGAAGCAGAAATACTATAAATAGAAATAGCTGCATCAAAGGCCGAGCGCGGAACGCAGTGGCCAGAGTGCGGGGCGCGGTGCCGAGTGCGGGCGTTTTCAGCCAAATTAAATGGTGTTGCCCGGCAGAAGTCAGATATTTAGTTGCGCTCTAGTTGCACTTATTGTCTCGCAAAAAAGTTCAAATCACAAAAACGAGCGGCGGAAAATTTTTATACGGCAATTGGAAAATTGTTGTGGAAAAGTGTTTCGTTTCGTAAGAGGAGACAGCACGCTGCGGATCGGAAACTGTTCGGGCTGTTCGACAGGCCAACAGCCGCGCTAATTGCTTTGTTAAAATGGGCGAAAATGAAAATATTTTCCACTTTCAAAAGAACGAAACAAAATTCTGAAAAACTGTAGGGTAATTGAATTTCATTCGGACCGCTAAATGCCGGCACTGCAGCACAGATGAAAAGTGAAATTTATGCTCAATCGAGGCGTTAAAAACATCGCCTGCAGTCGAACGAGTGAGAAACACAACAACTTTAAGCCAGTGTTGCCCACCTTCATTTGCAGAAAGCAGTAAAACCCATGTTTTTCCACTCGAGTGTTGATAGTTGTCCCATACTAGGAAAATTATTGTAGATTAGTGACAGCCGCCGTAGATCAGCTGGCTAGTGCGTTGGGCCGCGAGTTCAATACTCCGTTGCGTTAACACCGAAAAAAACAAAAGAAAAACAACAATTTTTCTTTCGGCGGCTGTCCTCTCAGCAGGAAATGGCAAACCTCTGAGAGTAAAAATTGCCTATGAAAAAGCTCCCAACTCGCCGTTCGGAATCGGCATAAAACTGTAGGTCCCTTCCAACATTCGCACGCACAACACGGTTGGTTGCGGGTAGCTGGGTCTCGTAATCGGGTCAAGAAGAAGTGGCAACCGTAACCCCATGCGAGCAAGTCAGCCAAGGAGCATCAGTTCAGGTTTCATGTAATATCCAATGATTTTTTAACCCAAAAGTCAGATGTTGTTTAGTTGTTAAAAAAAAACATAGTGCTGTATAACACTGCAGCTACTAAAAAAAAATTAGTTATTAAAAAAAATAATAATAATAATTTTCTTTTAAGCAAGAATTAGTCTTGGTGTCTTTCAAATAAATAAAGTACTAACAAAATTTTCAAAATGTAGTTGATTTAAGTTGGCAACAGTGGGCATAGCTTTGATAGCAGCATTTTCCCGCCAGATTCCCCAAACAAGAACCGAGTGAATTTCTCTTTCGAGTTGTGTCCACTTGAAGAGGACGACCAGAGCACTCAAAGTCCACCTGGAAACGGAGCTATTCCACGACCCAGCATTTGCTGCACTGAAGCCATTAACCGGAACGAGAAGCGGGAGTGGCCGTCTGGCGGAGAACATGACGCACGCCAGCGAATTGGGTCCACGCTCGTAATAGTTCGCTGTCCGGCAAATGTCTATGAAAATCGAATTCTCGTTTCCGGGCAGAAAGTTTGTCATAATTTAATGCCTTCAAATGCGCTTAGAACTGTATGTCAACTCGAGAGTCCTACAAAGTCAGCAAGTGGACGAAATCGAAGTTTGTGCACCGCTTCCGAGTCGCACATTTATTTACCTTTGTGCGCTCGTCCCTTCGCCGCCCGCCCGCAGCCAGAGATCCACGCCACACGCGCCACTTCATTTTCCTTTTTATTTACATTATTGGCAAATGTTCCCGCATGTGAACTGCTCACATTGCCTAATATCCATTTGCCTGCGCCCACACCCCACTTGAGCGCGCCCCGCCCGGGCTGGCAGCCTGTGCAAGCAGCGGCGTGACTGGTGTTTGGGCGCCAGTGCAGCCATGACAGCTTGCTGTCAGCGACTGAGGAAGTCTGAGTCTGAGATCCTGCGCTACGTTTACCAAGCATTCCACTCTCGACCTGTAGACGCATCCTACTTCGCAGCTCAAACACTGCACTTTTCCAAATACCGATTCCTGCCACTTGCCAACTGTGAAACAATGCTCTTGTACTCGACCGCCCGCCCGCCAGCTCATCCCTTTGCCGGCTACGCCCCTGCGCTCTGCCTCGCTGGGCTTTCCGGCAAATCTTGTTTACTCATATTTTTCATATTTGCCATTTTCTCAATGCCTTCATTATATGTAAGTATTTCTCTGCGTGTGTGCAATTGTGTTTGTGTTTGTCTTTTATTCAAAGACTGCCCTTCTTCTTCTTTTTCTTGCTGTTGTTGCCATTGTGTGTGATGTATTTTGTGTGCCGCTTTGTACGCACGTACGCTACACACTTTGCTTTGATTTTTGCATACAAAAGTTTAAATGCAAAAATCGCAAAAGTCGATAGTGACAAGGCGGAGGAGGGCGGAGACAACGGGTGCCTAATGGAACAGTGCACGCTGCGCCGCAAATTGTGACTTCTGAGCTGATTTCAAGTGCTCGCGATTTATTTGTGAGATGTACGCAGCCAGTGCTGCCACAGCGAGCGGGGAGCTTGGGGGGTTGAAATTCCACTGTAAGATCGGAATGCAATTCTGCGGCAATCGCAACTGTGCCTGCGTCTGTTATCATCAGCAACATCAATGCTCATTCCAGGTCTGCAGCGAGGCGAGTTCGCTAGAAAACGCTCAACAGTACGCGCACCTGCACCACGCACCTGTCCACTCTACAGTGTTGAAGTGGTGCACCAGTTGCAGCGAAGCAACGAACAATATTTAATTTTGCCTTAGTGAAGTCCGAAGCGAAGCAGCGGCAAATGAGCGACCAGAAGCGGGGCCAGAACACTCCATAGCAACCCTGTCGGACCTGAGACAACTGGTTTCCAAAAATCATTGGTTGTTCATTGTGTTTTTTGTAAGTGAATTGGACAAGTTTTTAGTTGTAAGCGAGTGCAGAAGTCAGTCAGTGCGCGTCTAATCGTTCATGTTCACGTTTGTGCGAGAAGAGCACAAAAACATTGAGAAACACGCAACAGAGGTGAAACATCAGCAAAATATCGTTGGGTCTGAAGTAAATCTTTCAGCTTGTGTTGCTTTTGTTGCAACGGCGACATTGAAATGTCTGAAACTATTGCTCGAATTTATGAATCTTCAAACAAGTCTGATCCTGTGAACATTTTTCTGTCATTTTTTTCGAGGCTTTTGATTTCGGTTGGAAATTTGTGCGGTTGCTGCAGCTATGAATTGTGCCAGCAATAGTGGTTGGTGTTGTAATGTTATTAATTAATTTAATTTTAACTTAATTAATCAAATTTATTACAGTTAAAAATTGTTCCCTCTTGTTAAAAGAAAACCCTGAAGAACTGCTGAAAGACAAGAATTTAACGGAATTTTTGAAGCTATTTATTTATTTGTTCATTTCATGTTTAGTTCTTTGTTGCAGACGAGGTTGATGATGATAAGAAAATGCATATTGTATTGCGAACTTTTTTTTAGCATGTTTTCTCATTCGCAGTGTTGTTTTTTTTTTGTTTTATAAAAATGTTAAATTAAAAATTAAGGTATTATTAAACGTGCCAATTTGAAAGGGGAATTTGTAATGCTTTACAAAATTATTTATTTTTCAGCTCCTTTATTATCAATCTGAACATTTTTTTTTATAATATATTGAAGGTATAAGAAACACAAAAAAACACACCCTCCATTACGGACACTTAATATCTGGATTGGCTAATGTGAAACAAAAAACCAAAAAAACCAAAAAGATTCATAATTACACAGAGCAACAAAATCGACATTATTTTTTTTTTCTGAGATCAAACCATACTTTTCTAAAGGGTTTTTGGACGCTGATCACAACTGTAAACAACTGCAAAAACCACCAATAACTTACAAACCGCTTAAACAATCAAAAAACTAAGTACGCAGTTGTGATCAGCGTCCAAAAACCCTTTAGAAAAGGTTTACTAGAACTCGGAAAACTTTTGGCTGTTGCTCAGTGTTATTAAGCTTTCAGACACAAAAATTCACCAGAAAAATAAAAAAAAACTCTAAAAATATTTTTATTTTGAAAAAAGTGTCAAAAATTGACTGCGTTTTTCACCTTTTTTTCCCAAAAAAAGTAAAAGAAAATTTTCAAAAAGATTTATTACCAATCTTTTTGAAAATTTTTTTAGGAACTGAAAAATAAATAATTTTGTAAATCATTGAAAATTCTCCTTTCTAAAGTGCCATGATACCTTATGTAAAAAATTAAAAAAAAATTTAATTGTTGTCTGACAAACCGCAACTGGTTTGAAAACTCATTCAGAATCAACTAGTTCTCAAATTACTTGCCTAGTAATTGGTTTATTGACTCACTTAGGAGAATTGACTGTCGCCATGGACATTGCCATGTTAAAGGATGAGTTCGCTCTTACGAAACGCATCAATTCTACAGTCAGTTGTGGTTGACAAACAATCAGTTGAAAAACTAAAATCGGACTAGTACGATTTCCTGCTGGGAGGACTACGCGCATCCTTTCTACCGCAACGGAGAAAAAACTTGTACGGTTGCTGCTGGGTTTTTACAAAAAGTGAAAGGTAGTTATTTTTCAATTTGTGCGTTTGTGTGCTCGTACAACAACAACAACAGCCAGCGCCGTACATTTTTATCTTTGCTGCTGCTTCTTCTTCCCTGTTGCTGTGGCTAGCTCGTTCCTTGCTTCGCCGGCGGCGTGGACAGGGGAGAATAAAAATCACTTAAATGTCGAGGAAAGAATCGCGCAACGGCGAAGCAGGCGAGCGTAGCAAAAAAGGATTTATAATCCTTTTAGAAATTATGACAGAATTTGATAATTTCAGCAATTTTACCGGCGCATGGCAACTTCTTATTGCCTTTTAATGGAAAAATATGTGCTCGGTGAAGACAGGCGGGAAGAGGGGCCCTCAGCTGGGTGCGGGAGTGTGCTTTTTGCTGTGCAAGTGATTTTTAGATGTGAAAAGAAGCAAATGCGTGTGTGCCGTACTTACCGCGTGAACAGATGAAATGTCCTCGTAATGGCGACAAAACTTGCTCTCGGCTAAAGCAGCAACGGGGCTATAATTTTGTGCCAATCTATCTCACACCTTGCCAATTCAACTTAATGCTGTATTTTGCAAACATATTTCCGTACTTACATCTCGCTCGTCCGATTTGCCCGGAACGCTTTTGCCGCCCTCCGCCACCACAGCGAAAACACATTTAACGCATATTTATGCTCATGATTTTTCATTGCTTTTTATTCTCGTTTCTTTTCTTTTGCCAACCTACTTTGGAGTGTAAATTAAAAATGATTGCCGCAAACCCCACCAACGCCGAGTACACAGAAATGACCAGCGAGCAAGGGTTCCTTGGGCACCCTACGTTTCGCTTCAGTGCAGCCCTCGCTCGCGTTACGACTGCCGCCTGCACTGCTCCTCCTGATGCCATAATTATGATTGTTTTATTATTGCATTATGCAAAATTTGTTTCTGAAAATAATTAATGACAGTTATTGCCGAGATGCGAGTTCATTATTTTCTCTCGCTCTGCCCCTCTTTGGATTCGCTCCTCTGTTGGTGCTTCAGTTCTTTTCCTGACACTTCTGAGCGTTGCAGCCGTGCGAAGAGTTGAGATGTGACGTTCAACGTTTTTGCATTTTTCGGCTTCAGTTGATGTTCAGTTCCTCCAACAGCTGTCCGCTTCAAATGTAAAATGTTTCTCGAGTAAATCTTCTGCTTTAAAATGGCGAAAAATCGTAGCAAGCATTCACTGCCGCTGCACAAAGACTCCGTCGTCATTGCAGCATAAAATACCAGAAGGAATGTGGCTGCGGAGGCGAAGAAAACCGAATTTGTATGCAAATCCAAGCAAAATGGAGCGACAGACATGTAAAGGGGTGTGCCACGTCTGGCGCAACCACGCACGCACACACACACACACTCTCGCACTCGCACACTCGCTCTCTCGCGGACCCAGCACACGTCCCAGCACGAGCACACAAATCAAAATCCCATTTCCGCCGCTTCTTGCGAGCGCCCAACAACCACACACGCACTCGAACATTCATCACCGCCGAGGATGTAAAATACAAATGTAGAAAAGGAGCAGGAAACGACAGAAACTACAGCGTGTGAAGCACAACTACGGTGTCCCGCCAAGAAGGAAATTTCAAATGCGAAAAAACGCTCGAACGCCACACAAATCCAGCCACAAGCACACAATCGCACCGGTTCGTCCCCGTTCGGTCCTTGGCCCCTGACCCCGCGCTTCTTATGACAGTGTGTCACTCACCGGCTGCAGCAAATGTCAGCCCGAAAGACAGCGCTGCAGCCACGGCCCTGGGCGCTTATTTGAGTTTGAACATTGAAAACCTTCGAATGCGCCGCCGATGTCGGCACCGACGGCGACGTTCAAGTGCCAGTAGGCGACTTCAAGTGGCGTAAAAACGTTGCCTACGCCAAGCAGGAGCTGTCAGCAAATGTGGCAGCTGAGTTGGGAATGCCACGCCAAGCGCCCGGACATGCGTACGGCTCTACAAAATTGAACGCGAATGTGCGCCGCTCCGACGTGCCGGTGTGTCGGGGGGTGTCGGCGCGGATTTATAGATTTAGTATGCGCGCGTGCCAGCCACATTATCGAAGGATTTTTAGTTTGGCACCCGCCTCCTTTGTACATTGGCGTCCCTCTGAGATTTGCTTGAGACTCTTACGACTGACGTAGTTAGGTATCAAACAGAGGAAACGATTCGAGTATCTCTAATCGCCACAAAGTCGGCGCACGAATTCGATTTCCACTTTTGGTTTAATTTAATATTTCGCCGACATTCAAGATGCTATCAATCATCTTCTTGGTGTTGGTCCCACCGACACAAACAACAATACTCTTTTCTATACTGTTCTCTCTCTCTCGCCGCTCGTCTGTCTGTCTTCTTCTTCTTCGGAAATTCCCATCCTGATTCTTTCGTTTTGAACATTACAAATGTAATTTTACCTCCTTAAATTGAGCACATTAAGTCCATCGACAATAGTCCCCGCTTCCCTATCGCAGGCGTTATCCTTCCCCTTCTTCGCAGATTGGGATCCTTCAAAAGCCAAAAATGAATTCCTGTGTGCAATTTTCGTTCCGGTGTCTCGGCGAAATGCCGAGCCACATGGAGCATTTCTAAAATTATGCGTTGTAAAATTCATAAGAACAACAACAATTACGAAAACAAACAGCAGCATTTACGCTTCATAAATAAACACATTCTCGACGACTGGTGCTGACGTTGGTGCTGGCGCTGGCGCTGGAGCGGCAAATAGCGCCGCAGCCGAGACCGGTGCATGGCGCAATATATCTGAATGTAACGCATAATTTTGCGGCAAATAAAAATTCATTAAAAATTCAACACATCCTCCCGGAAGACGAGCAAAAACAAACATCGAACAGCGAGGTGGGGGGGAGAGGAAGCGAATTCGCTGGTAACAAACATGCGTACGCGAGCACATTTCAATGCAAATCAAATCAAAATATTAGGCAAATGTTTACTGTGCGCGCATGTAAAGTCAGCCCGCCGACATTTGAGACGCTCGTTGCTGGCAGTGTGTGGGGTTGTCGATTTTTAAGGCAGAGAGTGGAGATGGCGAAGTCAAAGTCGCTAAACGAAACGCTGTCCTCACTGTAGGTGCGGCGAGCGCACGCGGCGAAATTAGACTCAAATTCAATTCCATCTAATGGATATTGATTTGGCAATTAGCGTATTGCGGGCAACCCAGATTGCCGCCGTACAGCAGCGGCCGATAAGCCTGCAACGGCTTTAATGCGGAGCGCACGTGGCCGCAGCAGCCAATCGCCAACCAACACAACCAGCAAAAGAAAGGCGAAAACAATCTGAAAATGAAATAAAACGGCAGACGCAGAGACTGAAAGAAAATCACGGCATCCGTTTTGCTGCTTAGGCGGCCAGATAAAATCAAGCATTCTCACATGCCTTCATAGACAGCAGCTGTGCCATCGCGCCGCCACCAGTTTCCCATCCTTCCGACCAGCCACTCTGGGCGCACTGTGTGCCATGGCGAGCGGCGGCTGGCGGCTTTGCCCCGCTTTCGCGCGCTATCGAAAACGTTTTATTTAAAGCCAAACTCAATCACGTCAACCTTAACAGCGTCAACAGCAATAGCAACAACAATAACAGCAACGCGAACAACCATAACGAGAGCAAAAGCATCAATTCATGCGGCGAGTGACAAACGGGAAAAGTGCGGTGCGGGCGTAAAGGAAAATCGATATTCATTGAAGCCGACAGAGACTGCCAACGCCAGCATCGACACCGGCAACAGCAGGAAAATCACCAGCGGCAACGCCAGTCATCAGTCGCTGCTTGCCGCCAGCGCGCGTCGTCAGTCGCTGCACGCAAATGAAAATGAAGCAGCCACACACAGTTGTGTAACTGACAACACACACACGCACAGGTGCGCACTCGTGTACATACGTGCAGCGGCGAACGATACCCATCGAACCGCCGCCTCTGCCTCGCGCTGTGCCGACTTTGTTTTTGCTGCTATAGCTGCTATAGCTTTGTGCTGTCTCCAGTGTTGAGATTTTCTGTTCTGTTCTGCTCAGTTTTTCCGGTTAGAGTGTATGATTTTCATTTTCATTTTTATCTGTTTTATCTGCACCGCAGGCGCCTCCCCGCCAGCTGTCGCCTTTGAGTTTCACCCAGTCGCATTTCTTTCGTGCGCATGCAGCACCGCTCTCCCTCACCGACGCGCCGTCAGTCAGACCACGTACCCGTACGAGTCCCGTGTGTGTGTGTTTTTGTGTGGGTGTGCGCGCGCGGTTTCGTGCTCATTATGCGCTTCAATGTATGCTTTGAAATTTCCGCTTACCTTGTCTTTGCCATATTTATTGATTATGTTGGCTGATGGCTGCCTTTGTCGTTGTGCATATTTGTTGCTTTTATAGCAATGATCTAAACCGGAGGGCGTTGCCGTAGCTGCCGCAGTTGCCGCAGCGAGAGGAGAGTCTGCAAATTAGAGCGCAATATAGGCTTGTGTCATTGACACTAGTCACGGGGGGACGGGGTGAGGGGGGCTTTGCACAACAGTCAGCGACAATTCATTACTGCAGACCGCTGCTACGCCGAGTGGCGCGTTCCACGTATGTGGGCCCGCATGCTCGAACAGCGCCACAGCTTCCGCCGAGCCCGACATGCCGCTGCACCCTGTAAGCGCCGCTAGATGGTCTGATGTGCGTGCGGTCGGTGTCGCCGATATTGTTCGCTCGTGTAGCAAATCAATTCGCGCTGCTATCAAACTTGCGAATTGATATTTTTACATTATTTATTTATACTTACCCGCTCGACATCGGCGACATACGCGCGCACGCACGCAGTCACATTTAGAACCTTTTGGTTCCGGTTCGCTTAAGCGCACAAATTAATAAATTTCGCTGCCACTTTGGCGACAGATTGGTTGGCATTGACACGCATAAAGCGAGGCGCCTTGGTGCCTGCACAAGGATTCACTTAACCACAAAAACTACAAAAGTCAATGCCTCCTCCTCGCCGTCACATACTCACTGCGAAAAGTATAATAATAAAACGACAGCTGCGCCGGAAGTGCCCGCACACATGCACACTTCCATTCATTAATGGCCGACATGCCACACAGCTTGTGGCCGACATGCTTGAGGCACGCGGTGGGGCCACTCCCTCGGTCACTCAAATTTCCATTGATTTATTCCCATTGATTTATGCCCATTTATTTATTTATGTGTGTATTTGTGTATGCATTGGCTGTCAATGTCGATTGTTCATCTGTCATCGACGGTGTCCGCAGCGCGGATGCTCGTTGGCCGCTGATAATGAGCCGCAAAATGCCAAATGAGCGTCACGACTGCAGATGGAGAGCCGCAGACGGAGGCATGGCAGGGGGAGAGGTCGGCCCGAACAGTTAATAGAAATGGGCGAATTTGTGCGTTAATTTATTTATGGATTTGCGCCGCCGTTGTGAGTGTGTGTGTGTGTGTGTGGTCTGGTTGTTGCGGCCATCACAACGATTATCGCCGCAATCAGTATGCAATAAATCTCAATACTGAAATAGTTCATATACGAAAAAAAGTGAGTGCAAAAAAGTGAATGGACAAATTGGAGCAAATTGTGGATTGCATTTTCGGATTAGTTTGCATCATTCACTGTTTCACTTCATTCACCTTGGATTAAGTTTGCCTTTGGTGTAATTTGATTTAGTTTTGTTTTTAAAGGAGTCAGACCAAAACCAAACAGGTTGGCCCTTGTTTTCCTCCACAATCTGCATCTGTGGTCATCTGTGGTCTTACAGGAAGAAACACTTGAAAATGCACCTGGCGTGGTTAGGTGTCGGCTGATTTGTGTGGAAATGCGCCGGGCCGTTAAATTATGGCGTCGGCGAGAAGTGCGGCAAAATTTGGCATGAAATATGCACCAACACATGCGCGACGCCGACACAACAACGAACACACACTTGCAGCATTTGGGGAACGCGCACGGCAACGTTGCGTTGCCGTTGTCCTCGTTATTGTCATTGTTATTGTTATTGTTGACAGCAATGCGGCAATGCTGATAATTTGAATGCGCTCAAAACTATGAAGGCATTTCATTGCCCGCCGCCACAACTCCACCCACGCTTAGTACACAATCACACTCACACTGACACTTGCGTGGACGTGTGCAAGTGTGAAGTAACACAAACACTCGCATCGTTTGGCGCCGTTAAGGAGATAATTGTGCTGTTAGCACACACACACACACACATACCCACAACATCAACAGCAAACACTAAAACAACAACAACAATGGCAAACATGCAGTTGAAGCATTCTGCAGCAATTTTCTCAAGGAACGCCGGCCACGCCAACGCCACGAACCAGGCTAGAGACAATTAGGAGGAGGAGGAGGAAACCGGCGGCTGCTCCATTTGGGAATGCGGTCGGGTAAATGTCGCTGCAATTTAATACACTCATCCCACACACACACACACAGACGCCGCATTCCGGGTTACACCTACAGCGAGATGGCCATATTTCGTGAGTATCCGCTCTGGCAACGTTGGCCCCAGCCGACACGCGCACAGCCGAAGCGCTTAATTTCCATGTTGATTAACGACGCAGCATTAGGGCATAGAAACATCAATGACAACGACGACACCAGCACACACACACACATCGTGCGAATGTGTTTGTGTGGCCAAAGAGTTGTCCTTTCTCGGCGTCAGTGTAAATTGGTGCGGAAGCCTTTTGCGAGCTGCCTCTTACGCTCGAGTGCACTGAATGCGAGTGTCGCATGTTTTGTATGTATGTGTACGTATGTGTGTGTGTATGTGCGTTACGGTAATGGGCTCATTAATTTTCATTGCTGCATAAAATTACTTCATTTTCTTTTCGAGCGCAACAACATGGCCACTTCACACGGACCGGCAGCACTGGCTGCGACAAGGCAGCAAATGTTTCCTCTTTATTGTGGTTATTGACAGCCGTGTCGTGCAATGATTTCGTTTATGTACAATTTCTGTCATTAACGTATTTTGTCCGATGAAATTAAATACATTCTTACGCCGCGATCAAAAGTTCGGACAGAACGTGGTGAACGCTGAATGGGACCGTCAGCTGCACTCTTCAGGGATGTCACACTCATCGAGCATTCAGTTCGATGTTATGAAACAAATCAACATATTTTTGACCTAATTAAAAATCATGGTTAGTTATTCGATTCCAATTGTGGCAGCACATTTCAATATCGCATTAGCCATGTTTAAATATTTATAGTTGAAAAATATTTGCAAATATTTTAGATTTCGAATTTGTGCCAATTGCATCAAAAAGCTCTAAACAAATCCTGGGTTGAATGATTTCGCGCATTCCCAGAACAAATTAATCAGCTGGGCGGTTTTTGGGGCAGTAAGAGTATTGTGTGGAATGCAATTTTCAACTCAGTTTTAATATTTAAATATTGTGCCAAGACAAACGAAACGTGGCAAATTTGGTAAATAATTAAGTGCCAATCTATGCAAACTACTCATGCATTCCAAACACACACACACACCGACACATACAAATATTAAATAAATGAAAATTGCATGGATTGGAAATTTTGATTTTGTCGTCGGTGATGACAAATTTTCAAATTTGTTACTGTTGTGATGGGAAACTAAAAACAACTCCGCTGCAGACTAATTCCACAATTAATTTATAAATCACAGCTAAGCAATTCAATTTCAAACGGACTGCTGCATACATATGGGAGACGGAGAGGGGATGCAAAATTGGCCAAGTCGAGCAAATCGCTGGCAGTGTTTTTGGCCATTTTTCGGCTGACCATATTGGCCCAAACAACTAATTAAATGCCGCCTTCGCTCTCGCTCCCCACCTGTCGCTGTCCTCTTGTGTTTGTTATTGTTTTATGTGCGCTTGTCGCTTCGCATAAAATTTGCATTCAACACAAAATAAGCGACACTTTTATTTTTCGGCTGCAGTTGCGGCAGTGCGCTGGGCGTTGTTATTATTAGCTTACAACAACAAAAACAACAACAGTGGCACACGCGCACAACAGCTAATTAAGTGCAAAGTCGAAACTGTTTGTTTACCCACACATGGAAGAGTTGTACCTGTGTGTGTGTGAATGCATGTCGCCCCGTTTGCAGGTGTGTGTGTGTGTTGTTTCCTCCAGTTTGAGTGTGTGCAAAGTTTGCGTGATTTTCGACTGCAACAACAACAACAGCAGCTGCCATTAACATAAACAAAAATAGCAGCCACAACGATAATTGTATTCCCGTTTGCTGTCGCAATAAATGTTGCTGGCAGCTAATTACAAATGCATTTCCCCCCGCTCTCCCGCTGGTCGAGTCGAGCCAAACATTCAAACACACACACACGCACAAAACTTGTATACAAATAAATGCGATCGATGTTTGCATCAAAAAATATCATTTTCGTCTGTTGGTAGTTGCACTGGCACCGATTGACCAACCCAGCTTTTGGCCTTAATCAAGACACTTCCACTTTCAATGCCTGCAAGTATTTTTCGTTCACATTTGAATACAACATTGCGAAAGCCCGAAGGTTATCACAGTTCACAGGAATTGTAGCCTCTAGAGAAGAAGAGAATAGCTTTTGATAGAGTGCCATACATTTCATATTACTCTGACTATCTCTAAGTGGGACCACTCGGGAAAGGCTGAACATATTTTGAGCCCTTCTTACTCACTGATAACAACAATTGTGATTTAAAAAAAAAAAAAAATTTGCAAATTTTTTTTTTTTCAAAAAATTGCACTGGTTATAATTACTCGTAAAAAATTAATATTGTGAAGCGAGTCCTCCAATCTTTTCGCCAGGTAAGTTTTGTGTTCATTGCAAGTTTTTTGGATGGTGAATGGAAAAATTATTTGCATGGAAGAGGAAGCAAACTAGTGACACCCGCATCATATTCCAAATTTTTAAATTATTCTCTCTGAGATTCTTACAGTACAAAATAATTCCTATCGTTTTTGTTGTTACTCTTGTTGTAGCACACGTCTTTGTGTTTGGCTTTCTTAACGTTTCAATTTCAACCTAAATTTAATTTCACTAACTAGTTTTCGAATACAAGTTGTGTGCACACAGACAAACAAATATATATACACATTTGTAAAACACAAAAGCATTTGCAGACCACAATCACTTGTCTGGCAATTGAAGCAGTGTGACCAGGTTTCACTTTTCAAGGCTAAATCTAGCCTTTTGTTTAATCAGTTTGCCTCAAAATTCGAAGTTTAGCTTCGAAGGCTTTTCAAGGAATTTTTGAATTTTCAGTTTTCTAATATTTTGCTTTAAAAATGCACTTCAATTAGTTAAATCAAACATACTCGTATTTAAAATCAAATTGTTAACGAAAAGTCTAAAAAAAACTCAGACGTGATAAGAATGATCCCATCATCCACACAAACAAACTGACAAAACTATTCTCCACAACTGATTTTTGAATAAAAGAAGCTTAAGGGGGGGGGGGGGGGGGGTAAGGTTTACACTTTCGAAAAATCGCATTTTTTTCTTATCTTATTGTTAAACATTTAAATAATATATTCTCAAAATTTTAAGTCGATCGGAAGTTATGGTCTATAGTTAGTCCCCTGTCCTTTAGTGCAGGTATACAGCTTATTCTCTTTTATCGCTTTTTCTCAAAACTACTTTTTCAAAGTCCGTGTTCACTGCCATTTAAAAACTACTAAACCGATTCATTTGAAACTTGGTACACATTTTCTACGTATAAAATATCTCCCCAACGTTTATTAAAAAATTTTTTTACATTAAGGGGGTTTCCCACCCACAAAATGGCAGAATTCTTCGTGGAAAATAGCAGTTTACACTTTAGATGGCCACCAAAAATTTTTACATGAAAAAAAATAATAATCGGAGAATGTTGTGGGGAGGATTTGACTAAATTTTAATGGTTTTTGATTCCAGATAATTTCCGACCGAGATACAGTGAACACCGCAAATTGTATTTTTGCAAAGACGTTCTGGGGCAAACTCTGTCACCGGCTTGTTTTGTAATATTTCTGCATGAAAAAATTACAGAATATTGTTAAAAGTATGCTTAATAATGTACAAAAGGTTTAAATAAATTTGAATACATACTTTCAAAAAAAAAAATCATAAAAAAGTGGCTGAAACCCTTACCTCCCCATTAAATAAAGCTTTAAAATACAGAACTTGAAAGTATCATAAAGTGTGCAATACAACTAATTAATTATTAAAAATTTGTTTTTTTCCATTTTCTGTCATTCAGTAATTTCTGTTTATTTCAACTCTTTTGGATCGTTTAGTTTAGTCTCGTTAGCCTCTGCTGGCCACACTGCTCAGGAGTTCATACACATATGTATATGTACGATTGTGAAGGTATATATGTATGTTCACATGTCCATACTTACAACAACAAAACGCACCAAAACTTGGAGCTACGTAGTTCTGTGTGCGTGCGTGCGTGTTTCTCACTTGTTGTAGTTACTGTGCAATAGTTGTAGTGTATATAACTTTAGTCTGCAGCACAATTGTTGTAATCAACGGCCATAAAGTTTTCGCACAGCACGCGCTGAGTGACGGGCATCGCCGACTGTGTGTGTGTGTGTGCTTAAGAACCAATGTGCAGTTGTTCCCGCTGTTTGCGAAAACCAAAGGACAGACAAGTCTGCGGGACTTGGTTTTAGCCGGAAGAAATCCAGCATAACTCGGGAATAAGGATTCCAAAGTATCATGAAGATTTTCAACTTCCAACGTAAAAAAAAGGAGCTGTGTTTGTATGCAGTCGCTGCAAATATTAATTTCCCTAAGCGATTTTGTTGTCGCTGTCAGACAACGAATATTTAAAACTTTTCGCTGAGCATATAAACGGCCGCTTGCGTTGAGAATTGCGTAAATAATTCCACAAACACAAACTGCCAAATATTGCACGGCATAGATACGTATATGTGTATGTGTGTGTGTGCATCATTTGGCCTCACTAACTGCGCAGAATTTGCGCCGCTGCAAAATTGTTGATTAGGTAATTTAGCTTTCATTGGTTTAAGCCAGCGGCAGCCACACCCGAATGCAATTGTGGCCATCGCTTGTGGATGTATGCGACAAGCCAACAGCAACTGCGCGCGAAGTGCTGCGGCTTGACTCGGGCCAGAGCAATTAGGTCGGCGGGCGGTGGTTCGCAAAATCAAAGTGGTGTAAATAGTCGAGGGACGTGCTGGAGCTGGACTTCAAATCGGCTTCGCGTTCCATACTTACTGCTGCTCGTTTCGCACATTCTTCCAAGTAATAACGCATTCGAGTATTTTTTTTTGTAATATTTTCCTATATATATGGGATCTTATAGCTCATATATATATATGTATTGTTTTTGTTGTTGTTTTATTTATTCATTTCATTTCATTTCATTTTAGTTGATTTTCCCTTTCTTTTCATTTTACTGTTTTCAAGTTTTATTTCAAAGAAAAAAGTCTTTGGTTTTCCTTATAGATACAAATACATATGCATAAATACATTTGTTATTTTTGTTTTTATTTGTTTTTGTTTTTGTTTTTTGTTTTTGTTGTTTCATTATTTCATATAGTCTAGCATAGTCTATAAATATGGTATGGTATGGTATGGTATGTATGTATGTATGCATGTAGGAATGAATGTATGGGGGGAAGTGACAGTGGTTGTGTACAAGTACATATGTATAATTTTGTTGCTGCGATTTACGGTTACATTATGCTTAGTCGTTAGTACAGTTAAACTAGCTTCATCCATAGCAAACGCAAGTAGGACGCCACGCTTGTCGGCATCGGATTTGCCAATTTCGGTTTTGTTGCATAAATTACGGCGATGGCCGACGTTCGACGGGCCACGGCGCGCGCGCGAGACAGTAAAAGCCACAAACATACTAAAACGCGCCGAGCAATCGATCAGTCAATTGCGCAGACAATCAAACCAATGGAAATGCGAAAATTTTATGGAATTCTTTCAAATGTTGAATTATAATTTGTTTTTGTTTTCTCTTTTCGACACTTTTCGACTTTAGCCAATAGATTTCAAGGGCAGCGGCAGGTGAAGAGATTTGCAACTGTGTCCCTTGTCTGCCGGCTGCCTTGCGCGACTTGCGATGAGAGGGCGGGTTCTCGACGCGATCCGCACGTCTGTGTGTGGGTGTGGTGAAGTGTTGTGTGCCTGTGTTCAACGTACACCTAACTTTACAGCGCTGCTCGCAAGGAAGGACCCAGCGCACATTTATATATTTACTTTTTTCTGTTTCAGTACAATGACAAGTCTCCAATCGAATTTGCTGTGTGGCAGCTTCCTTGGAGTGTTTTCAACATTTACACCGTTCAACTATTTATAATTGTTTGGGGCTGGTTTCATTTTAATTACATTTTGGTATTGGTTTAAATTTTTTTATATTTGCGTTTTAGCAACTTTCAGTGTCTGTGTTTTCTCTTCGAGTTCCGTACAAAATTAGCTACAAGTTTAACTTTTCTGGGTTTCTGCTGTCTTCGGTTACATATGTCTAATTGCTCAGTTGCTGCTTGCTATTGCTCCACGACTGTCCCGACACTGTCCGTCGTGTTTGAATTTTGCCTAGGAATTGTCTTATTTAGCCCACTGCTCTCTGCATCTGAAACAGCTGCTCGCCCTGTCTGCGCTTCCTAACTAAAGCGTTTGTCCGTCCTTGTGGCCTCCCCTGCTGTCCGTTAATTGCTCTGTGCCACTATAAAAATATGCCGTATCCGCCTGTTTTGCTGTTCACTCGATTTGCACGCTTCAGCGTCTATTTACATACGTCAACGCTCGACGGTTGTGTTTAGCACAATTGAAGCATTTATGATACCTCAGTCACTTTCGTATTGTATTGTGTTGTATTGTAGCGCCAAATGCTTGTTGTTGTTGTTGTGTATAAAAATATAAAATGAATCAACTCTGAATGGTATATGTTGTGTATTTTGCTAAATTAAATGTCAGTGCTGTACAGAAGATCATTGTTTGTTTTGGTTTTGCTAATTTCGGTCATTACGGAAATTGCAAATCTTATTTGTTGTAATAGGAATCAAATTCGTGTGTGTCTCGCCTGAATTTGCTCTGCGAAATCCTCGCCAGGCGTAAAAGGGTGCAGTGGAAAGTGGTTGTGCAAGTGGAGCGAGAAAACGCATGCAGACTGATGGTCCGAGTTCGAAAAGAATGCCTACAAGTATTTGCGCCACATAACCTCAAAGCTTTAAATTTTAGACATAACATAACCTCAAAGTTTTAAATTTTAGACGTCTGAAACGTCTCTCGTCCGTTTCAGCAATGTGTAAGTTGCATATTTATTTTCGTGAAACCACTTGGGAGCTAAATTTGTAAACCGTACTTGGAGTTGTTTAACTTAATCGACGTAAGTAAATATTCAAAAATGATTAATTCGGTCCAGGTCGCAATAATGTTTCAGTGTCCGAAACCCTGCTGCAGTTTGCTAGCGTTTTGTAATTTTTATTTTTTGTAGAATCAAAATTGATTTAAAAAATCAGAACCATAAACTGAATGAATCCTCCCGTCTTGCGGCGACCACATGCAACTAAAGATCGAAATTAATAAATTCCTCACCCGCACAACCATTATTCACTGCATTTATTTTCTGTTCTCTGCGCTGCAGTCAGCTCATTGTAAATTTGAAGCAGAAATTAATGATAAGCAGAAGAGAAGCGAACCGAGCGCAAACTTCGTTCTGCCCACATCGGGTTCGGCAGATAAAGAAAACAACAAGTAAAGAAAACAATAAAGTAAATTACTTTTAAGTAAAATTTATTGTTTTCCAACTTACTTTTGCATTGCTTCTGCGACGTTTGCTGTTGCCTGTTGCTGTTGCCGGTTTTGGTGTTGGTTGTTCAAGAAATCTGTGTGGCGCAACAGTTGAGAATTTTTGTTTTTTAGCTAAACAGCGGCAAAAGACGGCGCTATTAGTCAGTTACCGTCACTTGACGATTACATTTCCGCATTTCCTTACATCTGCTTTCGACTTTTACGATTCTCACAACTCGAAACGCTGCAGCTGTCTGCATTCTGCGCCGCTTTGCATTCAGCGTTTTTTTACGTACTTTGCTGCATTTCGCTTCGTATTTGTTATTTACATTAAGCCTAAAAGTATACTCGTATTTTCTAGTTAGTTATGCGTTTCTTCTTTGCTTCTATGTTAAGTTGCCATTTCAATTATTATCTTCAATTATTTATTACGCAGACACTATCACATTCTTGTTGTTTTACGCCATTTACACGTAGTAATTACGCTCCCCTCGCTGCCGCGCGCAGCGGGCGGGGGCTGTTCAGTACAAAAGTCTTTCCCCTTAATACATTTACTGTTATGTGGTAGTGAGTGTTAGTATTTAGTAGTAGTCGCAGTAGTAATGGTAGCAACGCTACTGAATCGAGTCTCAGAAAAAAATTGAATTTCAAATAATCAGCAAATGGCTGCGTCTCGCAACATCGTCGAAATGGCCAACCAGCGCAGCGCATCGGCCCTTCACTGGCCAAACTTAAAGATCTAAAATATTTTAAGCAGAAAGTTGAAAACTTATCCGAAACTTAACAAAAACTCTGATAAACAGCCGTAACTCCCACTCGTAACACCAACACATAATTATCTACAAAGTCTCCGCTTGAGCCGTCCGCCGTCCGCCGCCTTACACGTCCGTGCCGCAGCCCTCCTGATAGCCCTCGTCTGGCGAGTTGCGACTGCTGCTGATGAGCGCGCGCTTCAGCGCCGTCACCGGCGGCAGCACGGGCACGCCGCCCTTCTGCCACACGCGAATCGTCTTCGCGTTCACCGGCTGGCCGTTCGGCAATATCGAGGTGTGCGCGTGTCCCACGGTGCTCTGCGCCGCTGCTGAGTTGTTCGCCGCCGCTGCTGGTGTGGGCGATGACCGGGCGCTGCTGCCGCCGCTGTCGTGCAGACGTGGCAGTGTGCGACTGCTGAAGGGCGGACTGCCGTTGTTGCTCTGGTTCACCAGCTGTTGCAGTGGATGCATCTGCAGGTGGTGGTTGTGCTGATGCTCGGCGCCCGGCACCAGCGGCAGTCCGTAGTCGTTCGGATAGCCGCCCACGCCGGCGCCCGACGAGTTCGACAAGTTGGTGGTGGTCGTCGAGGTGGTCGAGTGCGCGCCGCCTCCCATGGAGCCGTGCAGGAGCGCCGCCGTGGAAGTGGATGGATTTTGCAGCATAACGCCACCGCCGCCATTGCCTGTCGCAGCCTGCAGGTGATTGTAGTGCGTGCGCGGGAACGTCTTGCTGAAGTAATCGCTGGAGCGCTCGTGCAGGTCGTACAGCTGGTTGGACTCCATGATGGGCGTCTTGTCGGTGTAACGTTTGAGGAACAGGTCATCGGCGGACGAGGTGCCAGTCGGAGCGCCGCAGTCGGCCCACAGCCCTGACGGATACAGCGAATCGCAGCCACCAGCGCGGCTGTACTCACCACTAGAGCCGTTGCTCAGCTCAGCGCCCAGATTGGCCGCGAGGATTGCGGGTATCTTCAGATCGGCGAACTCGTCGCTGCCGAAGCGCTTCGTGTCGTTGATCAGGTCCGGGTTGTTGCCAGCCGAGGCGGTGGGTGAAATGAAGCACGGAGCAGTTGACAAGATGCTGCCATTGTTGTCGTATCCATTCGCCGAGTAGGGCACATCGGTGAGTCGCGGCGGCTTCTGCACTGGGTTAGCGAACTTGGCATCGTTGTTGGCGTTGCCCGCGCCACTGAGCTTCCGCTCCAACGTGCTCGCACCATCAATGCAATTGGGTATGGCGCCGTTCGCTATGACCACGCCTCCTATGGTGCCATTTCCCGTCACCGGCTGTGTCTTGTTCGTGATGGCATTTTGATGATTAACGCTGGTGATGACTTCCAGGTGATTCGGCGTTTTGCTTTCGGTGTACGGCTGCCGTTTGATGCGCATCAGCAGCAACATTACCACCAGCAGCACACACAATATGAGAGCCACTAAGGCGGCGCTGAGACCCACAATCTGGCCGCTGCCCAGCGAGGCCATGCCCGCAGCACGCATGCTCACATGTAACGTAAAGTTGGCCTCGGCCGTGCCAGCGCGATTCTCCGCCACACAGTAGAAATCGCTGGAATCAGTCTCCTGGGCGTTGGTGAGCACTAGGCGCGAGCGCTTCTCAAACTGGCCCTCATCGTACATGTGCACGCGCTGGTACGAGCTGAAGGCACTATTGTTGGCCAGCAGACGGCCGTTCCAGTACCAGTTGATGACTGCGGCCGGTATCGCCTTGGCGCGACACACCACCGATGCGTTCTCGCCCATGGTCGCTTCCACGTAGTGGCTGATGGGCAACATTTCCGGCCGACAGGCAAAGTCGTCTACTTGCAGTTCGGCGAAGGTGCGATCGATGACACGCTCCGGGCCACCCGAGCACACCGGTGCCACCGGGTACGGGATGTTCTTCTGCATCAGCCAAAGTTTGGCGTCGCGCATGCGGCAGTCGCACAGCCACGGGTTGTCGTGCAACTCGATGCCGTGCAACCGACTCAACGTCTCTATTGTCTTCGGCAGCAGTTCGCTCAGCTTGTTGCCATTCAGCCGCAGAAGGGTTAGTCCTTCCAGGCCCTCGAAAGCCTGCGGCGCTATCGTTTGTATGTCGCAGTGCGAGAGGTCCAGCTTGTGCAACGACGGCGTGCTGGCGAACGAGTTCGACTCGATCTTGTGTATGTGGTTGGAGGCCAGTGTCAGTTCGCGTAGCGACGAAATGTGGCTGAGCGCCAGCGACGGCACTACCACCAGCAGGTTGTGCGACAGGTCCAGCTCGACCAGGTTGGTGAGACCCTTGAATGTCTCCGGCTCGATTTCGCCGATTTTGCAGTTGCGTAGGTACAACTTCTGCAGATTGAGCAAATTTGCGCGTATAAACTGCTCGTTGGAGAGCGTTTGCAGCTTGTTGCCCGACATGTCCAGCACCTGGGTGGACGGATCGATGTGCTCGGGTATCTGTATGAGCAGCCGATCAATGCACTCGACTGTCTGCTTGCCTCCCTTCCACTTGCAGGCGCACACTGTCTGGCAGCTGCTCAGTGGCGGCGGCTGATTTCCGATGAGCATGTTGTCTCCGGCCGTGTGATACGGCGGTGGTGCATGTCCTGCGCCGAACTGTGCCATGTAATCATCGGTCATGGCCTGGCTGTCAGCCACGGAGTAAACATCATTGTTGTTGTTGTTATTGCTGCTGGTGTGGCTGTGACCGCCCGCGTGGTGCTTGCCGCCGCCACTGTAGATCGCATTGGCGTCGAGTGGGTAGGAGGGTGGCGGCGGCAGGCTGTTGCTGCCCGTGGAGTAGCTGACGTGGCCCGGACTCTGGCGGTTGTAGCGTGACGCCAGCGTGACGGGCATGGGATTGAGCGCGAGCAGCAGCAGTGCCAGCAGGAGTGGCAGTGGCGACAGTGCGAGGAGCGGGTGTCTGTTGAGCATCGGGCGGTGGTGTTGTTTCTGTAAAGTGTGCGTCTGTTGTTGTAGGTGTTGAGTTCCGTAGCGTTTCTGCTGCTGCCAGTGCAGCATGCAGAAGTTGGTTTGCTTGAAGCGTATTTTTTGCCGTTGCATCTTTCTTATTTGCGACGTCCCGCGCTGATGTCTGCGCCTTGCTCGGTTCACTCTTTCCCTTCTCCTGGTTCACCTGATTCTCCTATTAAATGCCGATATGTCAACTTATCTATCGTTCAAGGAGAGCTGCTTGCATAGTGCAGCAAAAGCTTCCTTGGTTGCTGGCAGCGATCTCGCGGCGTCAGATATGATGTGAATTTTGATTAAATTTATATCGTTTTGCTGATTTTTCGAAGCACGTAGCGCACAGGATATGTGCAAGGATATGCGCTGTTTTTGTTGGATATGTTTTTTTGTTTAAATTATTAATTCAAACTATTCTTGGTTCGGGGTTTTAAGAATATTCTGGTTATGTCATCAGCTATTCTGTTTGGACTTTTGCCTGTCTCTGCTTTATTTCAGAGTGTGCGTGACTTTGTATGTGTGTGTTCCCCGTACCTCAGCGCATCGCGAACAATTTTTGCAACATCACTCAGCGCCACACAGCTCGAGACGAAGACGTAACGGCTTCTTTGGCAGCGCGGCACAGCAACCGATACCACAAGACTTGAGTGGCGAACGCTGGCGTTGTGTCCTTCCGTCACTAGTTTTCTTTAGCTGTTCTACCAAAAGCCCAAACAACCGAAGCCACAAGCAAACGAATCTGCGAAAATGATTTATGCGCACGTTGGTGGTTTGTTGATTATTTTTTGTTTTTGTGATTTTTTTTCCTCAGGAGGTGGTCGCTTTCAGCCTTCGGTGCTGTGGCCAACGTCAGCAAGCTGGTGCTGTGGTTAGTTATTGTTTGTGGTTGTTGCTGCTATTGTTGCTCTACACAATTGTTGTATTTTGCGTTTGCTTTTCACACACAATTTTCACTGAATTTCAACGCTCAACTTTTTTAATGAACAGCAAGCACGCGTTCCTCGACATTTCGGACGCACACACGCGGCCCTACGTTTCCCCACACATGCACATCGTCTACAACAAATGTTCGGGCTACTTGGTGCGCGGTCTACAGGGACTCGAAGCTGAATCCGCTTGTTGCACTGGTAATCCTCGTGATTTTATATGCGGCTGACATGATTCCCGTTCACGGTCTCGGTCTTCGCTTTCGCTTTATACTCCCCCACTGTGTTCCCGCTTTCGGAGTTTTTCGTTTTGTTTGTGTTTATTTCAACTATTTTGCGCTGGTCAGAAGCAAATTTTGAAAGCGCTTTCAGCATTGATTAATTTCAATTTTTCATATGGCGACGCTGGGCGCGCTCGCCAACTGGTCAGCTTTCAGATTTCATGTTTTAACGTAATTAACTAGCTTCCCCTGCCGCAGGCGCTTCCGGCATTCAAATACGCTTCGCCGCCCCAACTGATAATCCTTTGGCGGCGACGTCGCTGGGGCTTGCACGCGAATTTCGATTCACTCTCACGTCCGTCCGGGCGGTCGATTGGTCGGCCGCTCCTGGCCGCACCGCGCACACTTTCCGTCGCACCGAACGCACGAGCGCCGCACTGATACACGCGAAACACTTTTTGGTTGGGGCATTCGCTTCCCACGCCGTTGTGCTGCGCTGCCCTGCTTGCCGTGGCAGCGTGCTTCCTATTCGCCACGCATCCGTCTACTCAGCGACAGCCAGCCAGCGCACGAGGCCCGCAAGTGAAAGCCATGGACACCGCTGGTCGTGTTCGGCCGCGTTCGAGCGAGCGGTTCGTTGGCACAATTTCGCCAATTTCACAAAATTCGTAATTTCGCCTCTAACGATTTTCTTCTGGCTGTCGTATTTTGGGTACCGAAAACTATCAACACACGAATCCTTGCACTGAACACTGCGCACTTTTCTCTCGTTCCCGTCTAAACGTGGCTTAAACTTTTGCTTTGCAATAACGACAGCACCGATTCGCGCGCACTATTTTCAAACTTGACTGGCGACAGTCTTTGATTTTCACTATTTTCCCTTTGTGCTTTTGCAAGTTCAGCAAAAGTCTTGTCGAATCGACTGGCAGCGCTCACAGACGCACCCAACCGCTTGGCATGGTTAATCGACATGGACTGAAGAAAAATGAATTGGACGCATACTCAAAATGTGGTGGTGGCGCCGAGATGCGGCTCGTATTTACTACGTTTGCTGCTTCGGTCTGGCGCAACTTCACCGCCGATTTCCGGTTTTGCGTGCGCTCAGCGAGCACCATCCGACCGCACATACTGTTATACGAGAGCGAGAACGAGAGCGAGCCGCCATTGGAAATGTTGCAGCAACATGTTGCTACACATAGATTTCAAATTTGAACTGCGTCAATGTTAGAAAAGTTGTTTAAAAGACCCTAACATTTTGAGGCACCTGAAGACGCCACTACCAGGCTACAACAATGTTAGTACAGGGGTCCCTCGTATAACGCGGTGGTTACGATCCAGGAAAATTCCGCGTTATGTGATTCGCGTTATAGAAGACTTAGATTTCATATAAATTTTAGGGTGTTCCAATAAACTTTTTCCAAAATAAAATAGGTACTAAATTAAAGATGTATGTACATTCCAACTCAAAATCAAAATTCATACTTTATTTAAAAAATTAAAAAACATAATAAAAGAATCTGTTTTTTTAATCGCGTTATATCGAAAACGCGTTGCAGAAGTATCGCGTTATACGAGGGACACTTGTATTTGTCTTATTGCCTCATTTTCAATTAAACATCTTGCATTTTAGTATAGAATGGAGTCAAATCATGCTCCATGAAATCTTCTCAACCTGGCCGAAAACTTTGAATTGTTCCTTATTTAGTGTAAAAAGGTGGAACAACCCGCAGACCGATATTCAAAACTTCCACAACGTTGATCAGAAGTGAAAATAGAGGAACGATAACACGCACTACAAAAGTGACACAACTCAAAATTTTTAATTTTCGGGCTTATGTGTTAATACTGTGCACAATGCATAAATCTACCAATAAGCAAAAGCTCATTATATTTTGTTGTTGTTAACTGTTGCAAAAATACAGTAAGGTCTCTCTTCGTGTCGAGAAGTTTGATGCTATTTGATCGTTGCAGCTCAATGCAAAAGAGTCCTAACTCAAATTGTGTCACTTTGGACGAAATACATTTTTGTTAAAGTTAATTTTAAGCAAAATCTGACAATTTTTGTATTTATTTTGTAATTATTAAAATTAATTATGAATTTTCAAAATTTTTCTTTCAACTTTTTAACTGTCATTTGTAATTATTAAACTCAGAAAAAGTGGCATAACTTGAAATAATTCGGTAATTATTGAATTCAAATATCATCAAAACAGTCGTAATTCAAAATTTTGGATTTTCTAGTGTAAAATAAAAAAAAAATTCTTGGAACTTATCAAAAAGCATAATCTGTAAGGATTTTCTACTGAACGGTCTATACGTTATTTAAAAAAATGTTTATTTAGCTCAAAAAAACTTTTTTGCGTTTCCTGAAAAATCAAACATTTTGAGTTGTGTCACTTTTGTTGTCAGTGCCGGATTCAGAAAAATATTTCGGGGGGGTTTCAAAAAGTAATTCTTTAATATTCATAAACTGTCTTTTAATTTGTATGTAGTTTCAATGTCGATCCTAATATTTCGGGGGGCGGGGGTTCACCCCCAAAACACCCCCTGAATCCGCCACTGTTTGTTGTGCGTATGCGATATTTTGAGTGGTCGACATTTCAATTACTAAACCGTTGGAAGCGCAGCCAGCGAACTGGCAACATGAACCGGTTCGCGACAATGCTTACTCAGCAACTTGAATTTTTGTTGTTAAAATTTCAACATGTTGTGAAATTGTGTATAGAATCCTCCGCATCGACGAGGAATATGTTTCTGTGTTAGTCCCCCAGAGTTACAAATCAAAATCTCGTTGTGACCATTTCGTCTGTCACATCGACGCACTGTTGCAGCAACATGTCTCTGCCACATCGCTTGCGACTTGCTTGGCTCCAAATTCTCTCCAGCTACTCTCGGTTTTCTTGACGCTCTTGCACACCAGACCGCCAAACGGCACTTCATAAATTTCTCAATTCGACCAGCCAGCCCCACTCGGCCGCACCGAACTCAACTCAGCTCAACACCCACTAAAACTATAACCACACACGCGATTTCAAGCCGAGTCGCAAAATTTGTTGCAAATGCGAATAAACCTTTGCACATCCGTCCGGCCGCCCCGTCGCCCACAACTGCTGCTGCCCAGCTGAGTAATATCCGTTGCGAAGAAAAGGTGCACAGCTCTTGCCGTTGTTGTTGTTGTTGTTGTTGCTGTTGGTGGGTATTGCTTAAATCTTAAATTTCATTCTAGTTGGCGGTGCTGTCTGCCGAAGCGGAGGCCAGGCTTTGCACAGTTTTTGTGCGCTTTGCATTTTCTAGGCAACTAGGCTAATCGATTTGTTAGGGATGGCTGCCGCTTCATGTGGCAGGCACTGGCTATTTGATATTGTTGCTGTTGCGCTTCTTGTTGCCCCAGTGCGGCTGCTGGCTTTGTGTTACTGGCACTGCGGCTGTTACTGTTGCTGCTAGTTGCTAGTTGTTCGTTGTTCGTTGTCTTGCTGTGTGTTTTTCCCCATTTTTGGGATTTGGACGTGTTTTGCCTTTGTCCAGCTTTCGTTCATTCATCGATGGTGTTTCTTTGCGTTTGCCGCTCGCTTCATAGGTGGTTGGTAGGTGTAGGTTAGTTAGCTGGTCGCTTTGTGTGCGGGAGTGCGTGCATGTGTGGCTGGTTGTGACAGCGACAACAAAACAACAGCCACAACGGGCTCAGGTGTAGCAACAATGAAAACGGAAAAACATTGCAAGGAAATCAAAAACAAAGCACGGAAAACGGCCTGAAATGGCTTTAATTGAAAATCTGTGTCAACATTGGAGGCAACAACAACAACAACAACCACTACTACTATTATAACGTTGACGGTAGTGGAAGTACCTGCGCGGCTACGGTTCACGTAAGCGTAGAAATTGCTGAGTGCGGCAAATTGTGCCGCTCGTTGTTGTTGCGACTGCACGTGTGTGCGGTCCTTTCGGCAGGTCGTGCCCGAGGAGCTGCGGGTGCTGCGAAAGAAAGTGAATGACACTACGTAGGCGCACAGAACAGACGAGACAACAAGACAACTTATTAGGCAGATCAGATGCATTGTTGAATTAACATTGAGATTTTAGGCACTTTCACCTCTCATCTACTTCCATTGCCACTTTATTTTGTTTTGCAACGTTTTTGATTTCATTAATTTTCTGCTCATTTTTCGAATTGCTGGGCGTTGTAGACTTTGTCTTTGTCGAGTGCTGAACGCAAAGTGTCAAGAAACTTTGAACTTTTGCGCCCAGGTATCTAATTGAATGATGACGCAGGCCAACGCAGTGCACGTGCGTCAAATAACACTGTGTTGCATAGCCATTGCCCCGAAATGAAATCATGTCTTTTGAGTTAAATCTTTTAGCTGGTCAGTAACGTTTTTTGGAATATTGCATACATGGCCAAGAAAAAAAATTGATAAGCTAAGCTTTTCCATATCGAGGAAAAGTGTTCATATTTTCCCCAAAATTTTTTTGAATTGCGAATTTTTTCATCAAATGTTGTTTTTTAGATATAAACCTAAATTTACAAAAACACTTTTTTTTAATATACTTTATTTTTGTAAGTTTTTTTTTGTAAAAAACATTAAAAACATTAAAAACAAAAAGCATTAAACTTGTTTTTTTTTATTATGTTTAGTTTTAAATGAAAAGTTTTAAAGCAATTAATGCATTTGTTGTAGCATAGTCCTACTCCGCATTTTTCGCAAAGTGTTTGTGTGTTTTTTATTAATAAGTTTCAATCACTTTTGTTTCACTAAAATAAATGCATGCAACTTTTCGCAAAAACGGTCAAATAAGTGCTGTCAAGTAAAATTTAGCTACTTGTTCCCACTTTTAATGCCAGTATTTCAAAAAAGTAATCTTGCATAGTTGTAAAATCGCAAGAAAGAGTCGTTTTGATAATTACTTCCGAAATTACGGGCAATTTTGCGGTTGGTTGCAGATATGCAACTGTACCGTGTAAAGGGTTAAAAAAGAAATACAAGCTGTCTCTCTTGTAGAAACGCTGTCGAACAGTGTTGTGCCCGAACGACCGACTCCAGTTGTAGACGCAGAGGGCGTTCTGCTAATTAATTGGGATTGATTAACTGTTAAAGAAAAGTTGCCACAAAGACGGCGAAATAGCGCAAAAGTTTCACTTTCAGAATTAGTCGAGAGGTGCCTGCACGCCGACAAATTGATTCTTGCCTGCGCCCTCCAATCCGAGCCGAAAGTGCAAATCGATGCGAGCGGCGCGGCTCAAGTTCGAGCCAGACAAAAATTCGACGGCGACGACCTCACGACGCCGCCCACTGCAGCCGCCGTTGCTGCGTATGGAAATTGCGATTTTTAATTTTCTAACTCGCTGTGAGTCACTCAACTTGCCAGCCGGCTCTGAGTGTCTCATTTCATTTGCGCACATCGCCAGCAATCGGCCGCTGCGACAGTGTGTGTCAGTCGTTGCCACTGTTAGCCGACACATGCACGAACAATGGCAACTCATCGCACAGTCTGGCGCTGCCTGCAGCCGCCATGCAATTTCGCAACAATTGAAATGCAAAAACGGCTGCCGCCCGCCCAGCCCAGTCAGTCAGCCAGATAGAAGCCGAACGTGCAATTATTAAAATACCTGACAGCGCGTAAAGCGCACAAAGCGAGGCAGTGAAGAACGCACCAAGCGAAGAAATTGCAAGAAATCGACGGCCCAAAAGATCGACTGCTGTTACACGCTTCATTGGTTGTACTTGCAGCTCGCTGACTTGTCTGTTCATCTGCCGGTCTGTGCGTCGGCACTCACGTCGCAAAGTGATGCGAACTGCGGCGCATGAATTGAATTAACATTAGAAACGCATTAAAAATGCCATAACCACAGCGAGTTCTTATTATTTTCATCATAAAATCAAACGAAGCACAAATGAGCGCCGTAATGCGGCAATGACGCCTGCGAGCGGCGTGCAAAAGTAACATTTTAGCGGTGACTGGCTTATGGCTGCTCCTCCTGCTCCGCTTTCGGTCGTCTGCGGCTCATTGGTGCCAACGAATTGTGGCCAATGGCCTTCGGCGCAGATCAACGCAAGAACCACCAAAGTACACACAACGGAATGTAATATTATTAGGAATAAATGTTAATGCAAATCATTATCGGGGTGTGCGTCAGAGTCGGAGTCCAAGTAACGACTGTGCAATGAATGAATGACTTAAGGGGGTCGTCTAGTGTGACGGGTCAAAAAAAATCGTTTTTGTTTTTTTTCATAAATCACTTCTAAAACATGTTTAGAAGACGTGTATAAATGGATTTTTGTAAATTCGAAGCCGTTATCAAGTTGCACTTGTAAACCGGAGTAGGTATGCGGAGCGCATACCTCCAACTTCCAACTTAAAAACGCGTTTTTCTCAAAACACGTTTTTTCAAAACTGCTGCCACGATATCTCAAAAACTATTTAACTATTAATGCTCAACTTTTTACACCATCTTGAGTACATGTCCAACTACAAATTAAGCTAAAAGAATTAAGATTGCTTCGTTACTTTTTTTTTTCTTCAATTATATGCACGTGAAAAATAGTCGAAAAACTCATATTTTTTTTATGTTTAGGCAAAAAAATACTTTTTTTTGGAATTCGAACTTTCTTTTAGCTCAATTTGCAGTTTGAAGTCTCAGGAATGAAATGGCGTTTGGTTTTTTGATTTCAGATAATCACAACGCCCAGAATCATGGCAGCAGTGGAGCAACTTTTTTTTTTTACGTCTTCCTGTTGAGTGGTGTAACTCCGATACTAATCAATAGATTGGCTTCAAATAATTATAAAACTTTGTCGATATGTACTCAAAGAAGAAATAAAATTCAAAAGTTATTTTACTTGAACGGTTTTTTTAATAATGACTGTCAAAAAAGGCATAAAAATACGGCCTTCACACTAGACGACCCCCTTAAGTAATGCGATCGCATGGATAAAGCGATTTTCATTTTCATTTCATCATATCATATGAAATGGAGCAACTTAACTCTTTTCGGTGACTTTGAAATTCAAAGTTCGATAGCAACAACATTGCAGAGTCAGCCAAATGCGTCGTTCACATGTTTCGGAGGAGCCTTTCGTATGCAAATGGCGAGAGCTCAGCAAACGCAGATTTGAAATAAATATATGAGAATGTTGAATAAATAATAAACATTTAATTATAATGGTTATTAATTGTAATTAATGGTAATTGTGCTTATTACAATTTATTACCCAAGTAAAAATTTTAAATAAATTAAGGAAATAAGGACCAGCTGAAACTTTTTCCATTGAATAGCATAGGCCATGAATTTTTATAAACGGATTTGTTTTAAATTTGTTACACCTACCAATAGGATAAGACAAACAGAAGTCAACAAGTCAACTCTTTCAAAAATATGTAGCGATTTTCACATTTCCCGATATACACACTTCTTAAGGACATTTTATAGTTCGGATCAGAGTTGCCGCTTTTGGTCTTTTCGGACCAAAATTGGTCTAATTTTTTTACTTTGGTCTGCTTAACACTTTCGCAAGAGGTTTTTACTGGGGAAAGTTAAAAATTTAAATTTTAGGTTTGAGGCTTCTATGTGATTTTATGAGCAACATTCCATAAGAAATTTTTTAATTTTTATACTCGGACCCTGTATTTTAGAGTGTTTTTTTATGAGAGCAACCACATCGTTGTGGCTGTAATAATTACTTAACCGTAGATCGAGCTTCAAAAAAATTAATGAATCCTATCCTATCAGGTGTACAACTTTGCTTCCGCCGTTTTTTCCAAAATTAAAAGCTTTATTGCGAAAAAGTGCTTACAGATGTATTATTCAAAGTATTGTCCGTCGCTGGCGACAACTTTCTCCCATCTTTCCGGCAATTTTCGGATCCCGGCTCGAAAAAAGGAGTCCTCTTTTGACGCTATCCATGAAGCAATCCATTTTTCCAATTCTTCGAAGGATTGAAAATGTTGATCTGCCAGGCCGTGTGCCATCGAACGGAATAGGTGGAAGTCAGAAGGGGCGACATCTGGGGAATACGGCGGGTGGGGCAAGACTTCCCATTTCAGCGTTTCCAGGTACTTTTTGACCACTTTTGCGACGTGAGGCCGAGCATTGTCGTGTTGGAGGATGACTCACCATTTTCACTCACCACGAAATCACCATTTTTAAAACGTTGAAACCACTCCCGACACGTTCTTTCACTCAGAGCAGCATCACCGTAAGTTTCTGAGAGCATTCGATGCGCTTCAGCTGCATTTTTTTTCGAATTGTAACAGAAAAGTAAAACTTCCCGCAAATGGCGAGAATTGGGCACATAAACGGACATTTTCGAGCGTGAATAATACGAAAACAAGAACAACTGTCACTGAAACGGCGATGACAATTCGTTAGGCACTGTCCACACTCACTTTAAAGGCATTACCATCTATGTATTTCAACCAGCCTCAGCCGGTACAGCCACCTATCGGAAAACGGTGGAAGCAAAGTTGTACACCTGATATATACATAAACTTTTCAATTTTCTCAAGAGCATAATCCCAACACAAGAAAGTCACAAGGAATGGTTAAATTATTATATTCTGAAAAAAGTTATAATAAAACAAAAAACCAAATGTATCATTTTTGATACAAAGCTCGATCTACGTTAATAGTACTAATAGAACTTTTTACGCATAACGAAAGTTTGAATATTTCTTCATTTACTTAAGCAAAAATTAAAAAAATAAAGTATCTAAAATGAAAGAAAACGTCAAATTAAAAAGTTATCTCAAGTTTTCTGCTTCTTCTTCCTTTACTTTGTCAAGATATACCACTCAAAAAAACGTGTATACTTCTTTAAAACTTTAATATTCAGTTTGTTAACTTCGTATTTTTCCTAAAACTTCAGACTATTCTAAGGACCAATAAAAAATGTATTCCTGGAACCATAGAGGGTTCAGACGTCCACAAAGTAGTATGTGCCATATGGCAGCAAAATAGCGAATGGGTTAAACGAATTTTTCTCCGTTTTATGATGTAAATACTTTTTCATTAGTACACAAAAATTATTAAAAAAAATAAAATTATAATTTAAAAATTACTTTAAAGATAACGCAAATTTTTAATTTAGTCGGTTGCGGTCGGGTTTGATCGGGAAAAAATGTTTCAAGTGGCAATACCAGTTCTGACTGAAATTTAATTTATTCTGTATGAATTTTTTGTGTTTTGTATAATAAAAAAATCGCTTAATTTAATAAAATTAAGCGAAAATTATTATTAAAACTTCTAAGTCAGCAGAAATTGAATTACATTTTCTTAATCAACATAAAAATTTCATTACAGTGTAGTTACTATTTTTTATGAGAAGCAGAAATTGTGCAGAAATTTATATACATACACAAAAGTATGTACGTGCATGCATTTGTATGTGTGTAAGTGCTCAGCAAAATATTTATTTAGAGCTATTTGCGAGTTGAACATTTCGTGCTTCAACGCCTGGCAGCCTGGAGCTCGTTGAACGTCGAAGCAACTCATGCACCGAGTGCAGCTTCCTGTTTGGATAATGAAACCGCAGACTGCAGTCCAGCAGACGGAGCGGCAGAAGCAATAAACAAAGCAATACATAATTTAACAGCCCAGCGAACTGGCCGCAAAGCAATCAAACACAGCTGAAATGAGTCATCATGCAGCGAAGCCAAGTTGGGATCTACGAACACATTGTAAATTGTGGAAGATTCTCACTTTTTCTGTTTGGGTTTCTGCACGCTACAAGCGGCAGCAGACAACCCTAGACTTCAATTAGTTTTCCGAAGTTCTCTCGTTGCTCAGACAGAACGGAACCCGAGCTTCTCCCTCCTCGATCGATCATTCTTCTACTGCCATTTGATTTTTCTTTTGCGGGCTCGCCTCGCATTCGTTCAAGAGGCGAATTAATTGTGAGAGATTAATCCTAATTGCGATTAACGAAGTGCCCACCGTAGCGCATGCAGTGCCGCACCGAACGCTGCAGGTAAAGCGGTGCTTTCATTGGCTGTCGCGCCGTCCATTTATCGCTTCATCAAGGGGCGGTGGGTGCGCGGCGTTGCGTTGCCTGCAGCGCCGCGCACACCTCCGGGCGCACTCGTCTTCCCACTGCCAGCTGTGCGCCGCACGCGGGTCTGCGCTGGTGGCAGCGGCTGCCGCTGATTATGGCAATCGAGTTGCGAGTTTCTCAAAGAACTCTTCAGTGTGTGCGAGTGTTGTTGTTGGTGCTGTCGCAGCGGCGGATGCAGTGTTTGTTGCGTTCGTGGCTTTGTTTCGTTGTTGAAGCTGATCAGAGCCAGCTTCATTCACTCCCAGCCACATAGCGACACGTACGAACGTACCTGTTCGCGGAACGGCGTCGCGTCGAGATGTGTGGCGGAGGCCGCAGCGACTTCTCGGAGCACTAAACTGATTACCAGCAGCGCTCCGAGTGCTCGTTTGTGGCATGCAACAAAGTGCGGCAAATGTATAGGTAGTTGCATTGCGGGCGGCCTGACTGGCTGACTGGTTGGTTTGCCAGGTTAGCGCGACGGCACTGCACCAGTTGCAACGCCACTTGCTTATCTGCGGCAACACCATGAATGAACGTTCGTTTCTGTGTGTGTGTGTGTTTCGTGTCTGCCTCCGTCACCGTCATCGTCTCGCACTGTGCTTTGATGTTTCTTATTGCCTGCAGTTGTTGTTGTTTTTCTATTTTCTCTTGTGCTGCATTGTTACCTGCACTCATCTGCTCATCGTTGCCACTAAACAACTCTGCGGTGCATGGCTTGGCCCGTTCACTCCGAAACGCTGCCTTCCACGCTTCTAATTGCGGCAACTGCAGCGCTGACATGCGAGTTTCTTCAAGTGTTGCTTAGTTTATGAAATTTTCAGGCTTTTGTGTTGCCATCGTTCGGCTGCTACTAAAGCTGTTTTGTTGTTGCTGTAGTCATTCAGCGCGATGTTGTGCCATTGTGGCGAGCCAAGCCAACACTTGCGCAATGCACTAAAATCCCAAACGTTTATCGTTTGTCTGTCCGAGCGTCTGTCCATCTAGGCGCTGCGTCCCGGGCGGAAACCGCGCTGCTGAACGCGGCCATACCAACACAATCGTCGTGCGGCATGTGCACTGGCGTCTCCCGCTGCTCGCCATCGTGCTGACTTGGAAAATTCCTCGAATTCAATGGAGTTAATGGAGCACATCTCCGAGCGCAACACTCTTCGTACGCTGCGAGTTTTCATTCATTCCTTTTCATTCACTCGGCGCCCGTACAATTGTATCTAATGTGCGAGAACAATGAAACTGTCGCTTGACAGTTGGCAATGTCGACTGCTTTGTGCATTATTTATGTACCGGCGGCGATGCGCAGAAAGACTTTAATGAAGCGCACCCAAGTCGGCTGATCCACGCGCCAAAGGATGCAGGAGCAACGTGCTGGCTGACCGTATCTGGCAGCACCCGTCGCAAAGGAAATGACAGAAATACCGTTATTGCACATGTTTGTCGCAACGTGCATGGCCGAAGCATCCATTCCAATTGCTTTGTGGGATGTTGAAGCAATATTTTTGCTCTCACTGTTCTCGCTACTAATTACGAAGCGTGGCCCACATTAGATTCGACTCGACTTACATCTGCCAACACGTTCATAGACCTTCGGCGGCACTGCTCCAATTGCCACCATTAGCAGTTTCGTTGAGCCGTCAACACAGTGAAGCCGTTCTCACAAGCTGCGCCACATTCCGCGCTTAATGCGAAACGGAAATCTTCATAATAACAACAACGAAAGGCAGCCACATAAAACACATTTCAATTTATGGCTGAGCCCGTAAATGTCCAGCCTCGACAGAACTGGTCCGCCGGTGCAGCCGGACTTTGCACACGCAATTTCGGACGCGCGGCTCTGAAGTGCCTCAGGGCCGGCCATCATCATCGGGTTGTCGCTTTCAACAAGCGTTCGTCTCTTTTCTAACAGTTTTCTACTTTTGCCGTCTTTGTTAACAATGCGGCACGGCAGATTGAGCCGCTTGGCGTTGGCTAAAAAATACAAAAATTAAGACCCGCTGCCATTGAGACTTCATTTGTGCGCTTCACTACGACCGCCGCACTTGACAAAAGACCGCTCACAACAATGAGGAAGAAAATTAAGAGAAACATTGCTCGCCATTGTTGTTGCTATTGTTGCTGCGGACAGCGCAAAACATTGCAGAAATAGATACGTGCAGCAACAAACAACGCAAGAACAACATTGTGCACACGTTCTGCCAGCAGCAAATTAAAACATGAAGCACTCTGCTGCCGCCACCCTTCGACGCCTTGGCCACACATCCGCCCGGCGGTCCGGGTACCTGTCTGCCACTTGGCCTTGCTGCAGCTTCAATTTAGCCACAGCCAAGCAGGTAGTGGCTAAATTAAAAGAATAACGAGTCGAAAAGGTTAAAAAACGAGGAACAAGACAAATGACGGCACTGCGCCAAACCAGAAAAACTAATGATGCGCCGGCAGAGTGGAAAGACGAAGCCAAGATCTGCAGGAAATTAAATTTTCTCCTGGGCTGTAAAAGTTGTTGGTGCTCCTGCGGCTGCGGGCTTCTTTCACCGAACCGTGGGATAGTCGACTGCGCATGCGCCGCCCAAATTGACTCGCGGTGCGATGTGCAGTTCGTTACGATCGCCACTGCAGTTTGCCGCATCACATTTCCATTCACAGTTCATGCGTTATGAGTCGGCAATGTGTGTGAAAATTTGCCACTTCATTAAGAAAATATTCAACTTGTCAATCACTGAGTTGATGCGGCAAAACAACAACACTTTCAATAAGTTACAACACCATTTGTCATGAAAACCGGTTTGATTGTGTTTTTTTAAGCCTTTAAGCGCTTGAAAAGTACTCAAACACCGATGGCGAAATCGATTCCTGAAACTTGACGCAGCAGAGACGATTTTCCGTACAATTGAAAACCAGCACAACAGTTTGTGTTTGTTTATGCCTCGTCGCCCAAGAATTTTATGTTAAATATTCTTAATCCTC
Organism: Melieria omissa; assembly: GCA_963971225.1. Taxonomy (NCBI): domain Eukaryota; kingdom Metazoa; phylum Arthropoda; class Insecta; order Diptera; family Ulidiidae; genus Melieria; species Melieria omissa. The sequence continues at coordinate 154,757,740 of OZ020267.1, forward strand.
TTACGTTCGCCCATCGTCTGCTTCTGTTTTCCATTACTTATTTCACTCCCCGAATACGAATTCTATGAACTTGATCGCATTTCGTGAGCCGATTTTTACATTCTTCTATGAGGCTTTGAAATTTCCATGGGCGTAAAAGACCCATTTCTTCATTCAGACAATGAGATTCGTGTTTCAGCTCAGTGTAAGCCAGTTTATTATTTGCTTGATCTGCTGAACCAATGTGTGTCGCTTAGAGCAAAAAACAACAACCAACAACAATTGGTCGCTTATCGTTTGCCGTCCCAGTAGCATAAAAATCGAACTGAGCACTTTACGCTTTAAACTAATTCAGTCAGTTTACGGCTTACGATAACTCTGAAGGGACTAAGGCCAGGACTCTAGCAACTTTCTCTCTCTCTTGAAAGTACGACTTTGTATGTATGTAGTACTTATGTACAGGGTTTCCAACAAGAGGTGTTATTTTGGTATTCAAAGAAAAATGCAATTTTTTGAGATAAATGATCGGATGTTTATTTCATAATAAAGAGGAAGGTAAGCCGTTAATAATGAAAAACAACATCAGCCAAATGGCCACCACGACCACGCTTACAGGACTATATCCTTTTCATGAAATTTTCCATAACCAAATCGCAAAGTGGCTACCCTATGTCCTCGATAGCCTCACGAATTCTATCTTTGAGGTCTTGAATCGACGATGGGCTGTTGGCGTACACCTTATCTTTCACGTGGCCCCAAAGGCAGAAGTCGCAAGGTGTTAAATCACAAGATCTCGGGGCCAATTGTGATCACCCTTTCCAGAGATAACACGGTCCGGAAACTTTTCCCGTAAAAGAGCAATGGTTTCGTTGCTTGTGTGGCACGTGGCGCCGTCTTGTTAAAAGTAAACGTTGTCCAGATCAATACCATCCAACTCCGACCATAAAAACTCATGAATCATCTCTCGATAGCGCAATCCATTCACCGTAACTGTTGATCCAACCTCATTTTCGAAAAAGTAAGGTCCAATGACCCCGCCGGACCATAACTGCACCAAACAGTCACACGTTAAGTATGGAGAGGCTTCTCAACAATAACTCTTGGGTTTTCCGAGACCCAGATGCGACAATTTTGCTTGTTGACGTAGCCACCGAGGTGGAAATGGGCCTCATCATTCAAGATGATTTTTCGATGGAATTCCGGATCATTTTCATGCATTTCAAGGACCCAATCAGCAAAGACACGACGTTGTTGATGATCGGTCGGCTTGAATTCTTGTATTAATTGAACTTTATAAGCCTTAAGACCCAAGTCTTTATGCAAAATACGGTGTAATGACGTTTTTGGAATGCCCAAATCCAAAGAACGACGAGGAATCGACAAACCTGGGTTTTCTTCAACACTTTGGGCTACAGCAGCAATATTCTCAGTTGTTCTTGAGCGACGTGCAAAGAATAAAAGCTTCAAAAGTGAAAGCTACCGAAATACCGGATGATTCAAAATAACACCTCTTGTTGGAAAACCCTATATATGGTAAATGAGACCTGCAGAGTCATGCAAGTTATCATTTTTTCCAATTAATTTTTCTTGGTAAAAATTCTTTATTTCAAATTTCTTTATTTTCATAAAAGATATAACATTTTTAAATTAATGTGTTCTTATGAATGACGATTTATTTGGTTGAAAATTTCCTAACGGCGTTTCGATCGTCTCGAGTTGCCGGTTCCCGTACGTTCTTTGGTGTGATTGCGTGCACCGTACAGGAAAAGCCAAACAAAAGCAAAACACAAAACGAAGGTGAGCAGATACGGCGACTTAGGAGAGCTGCAGAAAAACAACACAAACATACATACAAATGTATATAAATATCTGGTCACACTGGATGTGCGCTGGTCCGCCAGTGGCTGGTCGCAATAAACCTGATATTTAGAACACTTGCTGCGCGCATTGGCTATTAAGTGTCAATGGACTTCTGCTTCAGTGCGCCGAAGTGTAAGCTGACACTGGATTTGGCGCATTAGCGAACAACTCGAGTGCTGCGACTGCGCACTGGATGCCTGCGCGAAGGTTGGAAACTGGCTCAAGTCCACAGACTGCTAGTGCATGGGTCGAGTTCTTGTGGAATTTATGAATGAAAATTCGATTTTGTTTCTATGTTTTGTACGTTAAATAGAGCGAGGAATTTATTCTGCAGGATGCCCAATTGGTAGATGGAAGTAAAGAGTTCAATGTCGTCTGCCATAAAATTAGTACTTGAAACGTTTGAGCGAGATCCCGACAAAACTGTCTAAATGTCTCGATGTTTCTGTTTCAATTTAACAGAAAATTATAATTTTTAATTTAAAATTCGCTACCAGAGACGCAAACATGAATCCCAACTCTTTGAGGTCGAGGCTGATGAGGGTGCTGCCGTTTGCATAAGTCAGGTTCCATGTGTATCTATAGCACATGCACATATACATATTCCCATGTTTGTATGTACGCTTGGCATTTCCTCATTTTGACTTTAGGTTTTATTAATGCGAGCCTTTTGAAATCCACCTGTGGTTTGGTTTCCTGCTTTTGTTTTGTGGATTTTTTGTCGCTTCCTTGGTGCCAGCAACAGAAAAGAGGCATACATGTGCAAATACACAAGTACATACATATGTAAGCATGTTATATACAGGTATGTGTTTATTTGCTTCAAGCAACGCCAGTGAGTCTTGTTGCTGTACTCTTGTCTTGTTCCACCGCTCTTGTTTTCATTTCTTTGGCTCTGTTTTCGGTGTAACATCAACACCGCAGCGGAAGCATAAAAATGTCTGCATTCCGCAAAACCCATCCAGGCGCTGCTGTATCAATATTTAATAGCACACACAGATACACACACACACACGCAAGGATCCTTGCGGTTTGCGGCCACGCTACTTGTTTAAACAGCGAGTGCCGAAAACTGGGAAAGGACGTCGAGCCGCGATAAAGGCAACTACAAATTTTCGCCAACATCCGGCGCCAATGTAGCCGACCAGATAGCGGCGAGAGCTGCTTTTGTCATTCTGTTAATTTATTTTGTTGTATTTTCGTGCACTCTGTGTGTTGCCGCTGCCGCTGACGTGTTATCGCAGCCTCAAGCTCGGCGAATGCAGCTGACGAGTATAAAAAAATGGACCCGCCACTGCAAATGCCTTGAGGCCTTTGTGCTGTTCCGTTTGTTGTTGTTGTTGCTGCTGCTGCAACTTGATGTTTTACGGCTGTAATGAGTATGTCCTGCGAATTCTTTGTTTACTTGCGCTCGCATTCACTCATTCGAGTACGTTGATTTATCTCGGCACTCAGCCGGACGTCTTTCCATTAATCTTCAACCCAATCGGCCGCGGCAGTCAACGCCCTGCTTAACGCTCGTCCCGCGCAAGAAAGGGTCCGGCACATGGAAAAAGGCAAAAGTGTGTCGCACACCTTGGCGCAACATGGACAGATTCCAACGTCGGCCCTGTGCCCTCGGTGCGGGCCAATTAATCAAGGCCGCAAATGGCTGGCGAAACGGTTTACGAGTGCTGGGCGTACAAGCGAAATCGGACATCAAGGAGCAATTAAGCAATTTAGACGCTTTGAATAATTAGAAAATCGCCAGCAGGTCGGCCGAGATCGAGCGGCAGCCAAACGACACAAGTGAGGGCGAACCGGACAGACGAGCGGGCAGCGCTGGCAAGTGCTGCTGGCGACAGCGAAAATGAGTCGGAATCAACGGCAAAGACAGCAGCGACGTTGGCGGCATTTAAAGTGGTTTAAATAATTAAGATAAAGCGGATTACCACTAAACTGTCATTAGCCCAAACAAGCTACCGACGAGGCGCGCCGAACGCGCGGCCAGCGACTCGCAACTGCAACACTTCCACGCGACACATCGACAGTCGGCGCGTTGCTTGTCTTTAGAGCGAAATATAAACACGGAGCGTTCTAAGTACATAAACAACCGGCGCGACACACATAGGAGAGAATGACAACAACGAAAGCCATGTGGAAACGGCGATGTCTGGATTGCAGAGAAGAGGAGGCTCAACCGAATTGGATTGGAGGCTGCCGGTAGTGTCATTTATATACCTACATATAAATGACTATAGTGAAATTATCGGACCTCTCAATTTGATGTGAGAAAGTAGATGGTTTAACAAAGACAGCACCTTGACTTTTTATAAGAACCCCAGTTAGAGCGATGTGCCTCCTCCTGGCAGTCATAGTGGGTACTCACAATAGGCAATGATGCCTCAGAATAAAATTACGAGTTTTCCATTGTGCAAAAATTACATGTGGGCAACGATGCTGTCGGAAGGGGCGTGAAACTCATCAGAGACCAAGCTCCAAGCTGCTTACGCAAGGAGTACCTATACCGGCTGAATAAAAAACTCACATTTTCTCACAAAAATCGAATAATTTCTTCTTAACACTCACGATTGCAATTATATTCAAAATGGTGAGGTTAATGGGGTTTCGGCAATACATTTTGATTTTTGCTTTGTAGAAACCCAAAAGTTGACAACGTCACAAATCCGATCGTATGGGAGATGCCCTCTGGTAGTGAATTTCTGAACCTTAATTAATTTTGTATTTTTTGTACTCAAGAATATTGGTGATCGCAGAATAAATCATTGAAATCGATTCAATTGTTTCCGAGATATGATGTTTTCTGGCCTTGGAGTTAGCGGGTAGGTATGTTTGGAATAAACATTCGGAAGAGGAAATAAATGGGTGTCGGTCATACATTTGATACATCTGGGGGCAACCTGGGAGCAATGGGAGCCCATTTTATAAAAACGACCATTTTGTATGGGAGTCCCATTAAGGGTTGGAGATAGGGGATGAGTATGTTTGAGAGAAATGTTCAGTAAGGAAAACTAGAGGGGTCGGTCACAGATTTGAACCCTCTAAGAGCAACTTCTGACCAGCTGTGGAGCAATTTGTCGACTTTCCCAGCTTTTTTGTGAACTTTGACCTCGATACGACGCCATTTAGCCCCACCTTAGCTCCAAAATTTTTTGGCTCATGCACTTTTTTACCAAACCGGATAAAATGAGAGGTTGCGGAGCATCGAGAACCCTTTATTAAGAAACTCCATACAACACTAATTCCACTCTAATGTACATATATATATACCTATATATGTATATCAATGACTGACTTCATCAACCATTTACCGGAAAAATGTAGCGCTTTAACTAAGCGACTCGAGGCTCCTTCTCTTTGAACGCGGCTTCTCCATTCAATCGCATTTAAAATAAATGAAATTTCATGGAATTGACTCTGATTGAGGAATCAAAGGACAAAAACCAGTGCAATAACATAAACGCCTTCAAGGGTTTACAAATTTCGCAAAAGTGTAAATTTTTAATAAAATAAATTTTGCATAACAAATTTTCCATGACTCTCCATGTTTCGAAAAAATTTCTGAGCCCAAACGTTTATAAATGTTTCCTCCAATTCGTAAAGCAGCACGTTTTATTTCTGAAAAGTGAAAATACAACGCGCAATTTTTTCTGTCCTCCACCCCTGCTGCCGTCACACGTAGCTAAGGTCAGTTATATGAGTTTGCAGGCCGTGACCGAGAAACCAAAAAAGCTGCGGCCACAGTTTCACTGAAATTGCAAACAACAACACGAAACAAACAACAAGCAGCAAACTAACAAGCGAACCAGACAGACAGACTGGCAAGCGGACGGATGGATGAACGTGGCGTATATTCATAACTGCTAACCATAACCAACAACAATAACTGTAATAAGCATAACAACAACAACAGCTAAAAGGGTTGGCTAATTTCGCGTAGCGGCAGCAAACAAACAGACCAACGAAGAAGTGAAACTAAGCGCGAATTTAGGAAAAACATAAACACAACAAGAGAAACAAACAACAAGCAACAGCCGAACAGCGACAGCAACCAAAACGGAAAATGTTGGATGAGCAGCAGCCAGTCAGCCAGTGGGCCAGTCAGCGAGTCTGCGAAACTGCAAAAAGTTTGCGGGAAATCTGTTTCGCTCACGCTGCGGCCGGCGAGTGACGGAGGCGGCGACCGGCCGGCCATCCGTTTGCATTTGGCAGTGAAAGTAAATAAAGCTCAAGCAGAATGAGGCGCTGTTTTATTGTTGTTGGCAGCGCGCAACGAAGACGCTGCCAAAATGGAAACAATGAAGCAAATTTTATGGTCAATTTAATGCGCCGCCGAAGCGAGCGCACCAACAACTCGCCAGAAAGCCGCGGTGCCCAAAGTCGGCCGCGTTTTCCACAGTTGCCTCACGCGACAATACACTGCGTGACTGCGACAAGTCGCGCTTATTTATTATTTCCAGCGACTGGCAAACAAAGCGCTTCGATATTGGTGAACACTTGTGAAAGTTGCGTATGGCGGCGCTGGCGCTTCACTGCTGCCGCCACGGCCGACATCAGTTTAATTTCGCTGTGCAAACAATGCAAAGCGGCAATTAGCGGCGAAAAGCGGTGGGGTTTCTGTGCGCAGAGACGCTGAAAGCTGCAGCCACTTTCGATGCGTCACGCTTTCTGCGCGGCAAATGCATTCACAGAGGCAGAGACAGAGCTCTGCGGCTTTGCCGTCGACGAGCGACTGCAATTCATGGCAAAGCCAAACACCGCTTTGGGCCCAAGACGCCGCCGAGTCCGCTTAGCTGACCACTTGTACAGACAATTAAAAGATTCAACTATTTACAAATACAACAGAAGACGCAGAAATGCTGCCGCTAGTCTGCGACTTCTCGTGCTGACAGTTCGACCCACAAAAATTGTCGAATGGCCTCCGAAGTGCGCACACGTGTGTCGCCGTTGGAAAGTGAAGCCAAAAACTTCATTTAGTTTAATTAACTGTGCCGCTTTCAAGTCGCATCTACGACGGAACGAAAGGAAATTAAGACTGGGCAGAGTGGCTGAATGACTTAAGTTTCTTTTCTCTAGTTTTATTGCAGAAAGCGCCAACCTGCAAGTGCGCTCGCGTCTTAAATTGGACCAACGCCACACATTCGAGTCAACTGAATTTGATTTCCCCCCTCCACCCGCCCCACACGCGAGCGGAATACCAACATTAGTGGCGGCGCGATAGCTTAAATAATTTTCCAGCTCGGCGCGCGCCTCATAAACAGCAGCCCAGCAATTTGACGCCAACTGTGTAAGCGGCACCGAAGCTTCCCCGGCAAAGCTTCCCGCGAGGCGAGCATTCCACTGTTTGCCGTTTAAACAGCAAAGAAAACGCAAATTTACTTAAATTCTGTTCGTTTCCGTTTTGGTTTTTTGGAACCGTTCCCAACGATGCGTCGCGTCGCATCAAGTGACTGCGTTGCATGTATCTGCGTCAAATCTACGTTCCGATTGAGCTAACACCCGACTTAAGTTAGTTCTGCGCTCGTTTGTGTTTTTCTCTGTCGACTGCTGGCTGATGGCTGCTGCTTCAGCGCCAACGGTCCGCAAGCGGAAATGCGCTACTTAAGTTGCGTTTACTTAAAATTTAAAGCGACAAAAAGCCGAAGTAAACATTTCAAGTGTCGGAATATGTGAGGGAAAAACAAAGAAAATAAAGTGAAAAATCTTATTGCCTCTCCGCCGAGCTGCAAACGTGCACACGACTGCGGCAACTGGCAGAACACAACCGCGAAAAAGTTGGTCAGCTTGCGACAATAGAACCAAATGTTAGGTTTTAGTTAAATACTTGAAAAATAATCAAAATGTTTTACAGCAACTCAGAGTAATCAGAATATTGTCAACAACAACTTCTGCGACTCTGCCAACAATGAAGCCAAAACGTATTCTTTTACAACATCCAGAAGACTCGGGACATTCTATCGACACTCTTAAGCTTCGAATACGCCGGCGATTTTTTGGCCTCCAAAACTATCTCGAGCTAGAAAAGATGAACAATTATTGGATATGGCAACTCGAGCAAAATAAACCAGACTTCGGTGCTTTGGTTTGCCAACAGTTTGGCTGGAGCGTAGCCGCCGCTGCAACTGCTGCAGCTGCTTGGCATTTAGTACAAGAATTATTCCGCAACAGCAACAGCAACGAAACGAAACAAAGTGAAGTAAATAAAAGCGAAAGAAGCAAAGCACGAACGAGTCTTAAGAAAAATCTGTTGGCGTAAATTTACAGCCACGTAAACGATTTACCGCAGGCGAAACTACTTCAAAAAAATACGCCCACACACACACACAAGTGTGCTTGAACGCTTCGCTTCGTGCATGTCTCGTAGAAATCCGTGAAATATGCTTCCACCTCTAAATTCCAGTAATTTTCATGCTCCAATTAGCAGCAACTGATTTACTTACACGAAACGAAGCGGCAGACAAGCGGTCTCGAAAGATGTAAATTCAAAGGCGGAAGTTCCAATTGCGGGCATGTTGAATACAATAATTGCCACAAAGCTAATTACATGCAGCAACAAAACAAAGCGAAAACACACAAAGCGTCGCGTATGCGTCCGACGTTTCGTTAAATGTTTAAGGTGAACGGCGCCCGGTGGCTGCCCCGCCCCCTTTACGTGGACATGCCAATTGCCCGCAAACGTCGGCCAATAAATGCTAAAGCGCGGCGATTTATGCCAGCAACGCGCAAATAAATAACGGGTATTTGCAGCGGCGGAAATAATGTTTGCCTGGTCGCGTTCTGCGCGCAAAATGCCAAACGGATGTGGCGCGTAATCTAAGCGGCTCCCAGCAGGATTCTCATTATGCTGCCTCGGGCGGCACGTTGCACGCGCCGACAGCCCCGTCAGGCAGCTGAAGAACGCAGCCACTCCGATAAATCGCCGACGCACAGCCTTAGTCTCCCGACCTGCCTCTGCTCGTTGCTCCGCAGCGAAAGCGAACGCAAGTGACGGCTCGAGCTGCCAGAGAAAAGTACAATGAACAATGAATGTTGCACGTTTGCTGGCGCTTTGTACATTGTACAACAATAGCAATGCTCGAGCAGCCAAAGGAGCTGCGAACGCAGCCTCCGAAAGGAGAAAAACCAGCCGAGTCGGTTGGTCGGTGGGAGTAAGGCAAAAAAAATTATCCTTAATTTTTATGTTAAGTTATATTTGCGCATTAAATCTTCCGTATTTACCGTTATCATTTAGGGAGCGCTGCCGCTGTTGCTGCCGTTGCCGCGGCGCCAGCCTACCGAGCGCGTCGCAGTTAAAGCGCCGCAGCTGAAGTTGTAATTCAACAGGAAACGCACTTTTAATCCCGGCTAAGCCCCAGCAATAGGGAGCTAACGTCACCTTGCGGAGTCTCCGCGTGCAGCACGCAGCACGCAGCAAATGGGGTGCCGAAAATTCATCCTTAAGCCGCTGCGCGCGCGGCAAATCCCATCGAAGCCAAGAGGCCGCGCGCCACAAAAACGAAAAGATGCGCGTTCGGGGGCGGGTTAGCGCACACGAGGCGCACTCACCCCCCTCGATTGGGCTTTTAATGGCGCCTCACGTGTTGCCAGCTGCTAAATCTTTGACTTTTGGTTGAGGTTACGCGGTGCAGCGGCAGCGGCGCTCGACGTTCCTTGCGATACATTCAAGTGGAAGCAGCCACCTGTGCTTCTGTGCGTTTGTGCTGAGTGCGTGTGAGTGGTTTACATGGCGCAGAGTGTGCGGCATAAAGCGTTTTAATTAAACATTGGCATTATTTCCGGTTGATGTCTGCGGCATCTTGAAAATGAAAAGCACTGTGGTGCGTGCGTACGATTTCTTGTACATATTTTGCCATCACAAAATTAAATGAGAGGTCTTGGTTTACTCGGAGGATTTGTCAGTCGCGGTTCGTGGGATCACGTGAAATAGAAGTCGAGTCGAATAAGTAAATCAAGTTGAAAACTTCAATTTTATTAAAAGGGAAAACGGTTTTGGTCCAACCGAATTTCGAACCCAACCTCGCCGGCTGTTGATCACTGTGCCTTGCGAAATATTTCGTAAACTCCGCACTTGAGACTGCGCGGTGCCACCAACAAACCGCAACGCCCTTCAAACGCCCCCACCCCTCTTCTCATCTTTACAGCATAGATCTACCCATCGCTAACCGCGCAGGCAGTGTGGAGCGGGCGCCACCAAATAAACCAACGCAAAATGAGAAGAAAAGTGCGCCGAATTAATTAACCAAAATTACTCAATTAAACGCAGTAGCGACCTATGACAAAGCGCTTAAGCCGCCTCCGCCTAGCCGCCGTCGAGAAGCAATCGCGGTGCGCGTGTTCGACTTGGAATTTGCATTTATTTGCGCCACGTACCTTCGCTTTATTGCTACCGAATACGGCAACGGCAGCAACAACAATGCCCGCATTTGCACGGCGACTGTCATTTGCCCTAAGCCGCAAGGCAATTAGCCAAAAGACCGAATGTGCGCAACGCTGCAAGTGGCCGCCGCAACACCAACAACAATGACAATAAACCGAACGATCAACTATTTAGACAGCCAAATCAAATGAGAGCCAAAGCGGCCGACACACAATACGCGTATATATAAATGCCACGGAGCAGCATTAAGGCGTCGGCCGCGGCAACAGAAATCACTGGCAATTAATAGCGAAAATGTGCGGCCATTAGTCGCAGAAGCGAAATTGCCCGCTCGACTCACGTTTTTTGTCACCAGCGCAGCATTGTCCAAATGCTTATTTGCTGGTCGTGGTTTTACTGGCAAATATATCTGTCGCACTCACTGACCTTGCGACCGCAGCCCTCCATGTGCGGCGCTGCTTCATGTGCCAAATGTTCGGTCAAAAGTCGCCGGCCACATCCGGACGGGCCGCTTCAACACTTCTGTCAACAGTCGCGCACATGCGAGCGTGTGGAATGGCGGCCGAAAGTTTCGGAGAGCCGTAATGAATGCGAATATAATTGCTGACATGTTTTGATTTCAAATGTGACCGCAAAACTTTGGCTTGCTTGTTCGACGGCCTAGAGGCACGCGGCCAGTGGCCAGGACTGGGCACGGTCATGGCCGTATCATGGCTTCGACTTGGAGCGCACGCAGCTGACGGTGAAACTTGCCAACAAAGGCACTGATGAGGGTGCAATCAGGCGAGCGGAAAGACTGTGTGAAACTTTTGCCACACTTGCTCGCTGCATGCCGTGGCACTGCGATGGCCGACGTTCATGCGTACTTCTGATCCGAGTTACAGTTCGCCCACATTTAATATTTTTCAGGTTGTCGAACCTGCTCAAATCAAATTTGGAAATGTCATTCCCGACTTTATTTCGCTTACTCAACTGTCAACAAATGAAGTGCAATGAACCAAAATATGTCGGGTATGCAAAACATAAATGTTTTGGATCTCAGTCTGTAGATTCATACATCTAAATTTTTTTCTATTTCAAAGTCCTGAAAGCTCAAAATCGAAAATTTATTTAAAAGGAGATAATTTTCCTCTTTTATTTGATACACATATCTTCATCATTGCACAATCGCAAATATTTAAAAAAATATTTTAAATGTGTATATCCTTAAAAAGTTAAAGTCCTTTAAGAAGGTTTTTGGGTCAGAAAATGAAAAACTGACTATGACCGGATATTATAAATGATCTCTAGTTTAACGTCTATCTCAGCATTTGGATGGGTCTCGGAAAAATAAGCAAACATTTTCGCACTGTGTAATAAATGAAAAGTTTGTGTTTTCACTCCGTGTATTATAACTTTGTCATTTTTCTTTCAATTCTATTGATGTTAGGCTTAGTATTTGCTCAAATAATATATCTTTCATCTTCGATCTTAAAACCAGAGGAGCTCATTTATTTTGTCCATAAAAAAACCATTCGAAAATGTCTAATTTTTGCAAATGGTCAAAAAATTCAGTAACTTCCCCAAATCTCATTGGATTTGAACAATCTATGTATATATTGTTGGAAAGATTATTTAATTACCTTCTGAACGACGGGCCACATGTGTTAGTCGGATGGTTGGTTTACGAGATATGTGCTCATAACTGAAATAAGAGGGAAAAACGTGTTTTTCGAAAATTTTTCGAAAACGCTTCTTAAACAAATTTTTTGATTTTCAATTTCGTCTTCAGTAGCCGAAAATTAGTCTAAACAATACTTTTATTTTTAGGATTATTCTTCGTGTCGAGTACTGTTATCTACCGACCACTTGAAACCAGTGGCGGATTCAGGGGGTGTTTTGGGGGTTGAAACCCCCCCCCCGCGAAATATTTGGATCGCCTATAAAACTACATACAAATTAAAAGGCATTTTACAAATATTAAAGAATTACTTTTTGAAACCCCCCGAAATATTTTTCTGAATCCGCGTCTGCTTGAAACCAATGCAATAACCGACGCAACAATAACTCCTTACTTTCCAACTAAGGAAAATCGATCACTTAACCAATTTGTGCGATGTTTAAACCTGTTCACAGCTTTAGGAAACCTCAGAGGAGATGCGATGCACCGTATCCGTTTCACGCGGAATCAATGCGCCGCAAGCGAGTCGCAATCCGTAGGCGTAGACTGCTCACGCAATCGTTGTCAGTGCAGTTGGCATGTTGCTATTGTTGATATTGCTGCTGCTGCTGTGTTGCCAGTGACATGATACGCCAAAATGACTGAGCGGAAATTGCACGCTGCAATTGATATGCGCCGCGCTGCACTCACCTCGAGCCATCGAAATGCCAGCGAGACTCGCTTCGGCGAGATGCGAAAGAATTCGCCAGCGGCATCTGCGTGGGCCGTTCGCATTTTGGCCTACGCGCCGTTGCAGTGAGGGCAATGTGTGCGGACGCCAATAGTGACGCACTGCTGAAGGGAGCTACAGTTGCGGTTTGAAGTGGCACTGCTGTAAAGTTATTTGGCGCACGCTGACCGAGATTCAAATAAAAATTTTTTTAATTTTTTTTAATTTTTATTTATTATCTATGATCAACTTTATTTATTATTCTGAGAGCTGCAATGAAATTAATCGAATTGTAAGTAGTAAAATATCCACAAACATTCCCACGGGCGCCTGCGGCCATCTCACGTTATCGCCGAGCGGGAGCTAGGAAAAGCAACAAAAATTGAAGCCACATCAAGGAGGCGAATAAAAGATTGTTGCAGTCGGGCAATAAAAACACGGCTGCTGTTGGCATTTGATATTGTGTTGACGAAGCAATTGTTGTTGTTGTTCTTCGAAGCGACGCTGAGAATATGCTGATGAGCGGAAGCGTAGGAAAGAAACCACAAACAGCAGCTACGCGCAGTGCATACAGAACAAAGTGTCTGCCTCGGCGTTCGGCAATGTTTATTTGTCCGCGCCGAACTGCTCAGCTGCCAGCTCCACGTTTGTTCTCGCGCCTGTGGGCCGCTGTTGGCTTTTGTTGCTGTCGTCGGGCTTCTGTTGAAATTTCCATCCCACAAATTCACCGGAAAGTTTGATTCCAGCCGCGGCGCACTGCGATCGCCCGTCGCTTTTGTTTGCGCAGCAGTGACATTTTTGAGCCACTGTTCTCGCCCATTATTGCTGGTGGCTGGCAGCTGCACACAACCTGCACCTGTGCCCGCCACCGCCGTCAATGTCGTCGCCTGACCACTGCGCTGCCCAACCGGTTCGCCGCAGCCGAGTCGCGATGGGTTTGTTTGTGGCAATGCAGCCGGGCGTTTTTTACTACACGAGGTCTGTTCAAAAAGTATTGCGAATTTTGAATTTTCGCGGGTTACGTGTATTCGATTTTCAAAGTTTTTGTAGCGTCAGGTTTGGCCATTTTGAATGTTCAGTAAATTTTTTTCAGTTAATTCTTTGTTTTGACTAGTTTTTGATTTTTGTCTATTAAAAAAAAAATGTGAAGTTTTTCCTTACAGTTTTCTTCAATTGCAGGGGCGTGGTGCATCATGAGTTCTTGCCACAGAGTAGAACGGTCAATAAGGAATATTTCCTACAAGTTATGCATTCCGCCAGAAACGCCTGGATTTGTGGAAAAACAAAAATGGCTTTTGCACCCTACGACTTCTTCTTATTTCTGAAACTGAAGAGGCCGATGAAAGAACGATGCTACACTGAGATTGAGCAGATGAAGACGGCATCGAAGGAGGAGCTGAACAAGCTCACAAAAAATAATGTTTTGAAGTGATTCGAGGATTGGAAAAATCGTTGGCACAAGTGTATAATATCTCAAGGGGATTAAGTAAAGTCGTGTCTGGGTATAGTGAACCCCCTACACAGTGAACACCTCGATATAGTGAACACCCAAATTTTGACATCGAGCCTCTATATATAGAAAACAATTTTCAAGCAAAAAACAAAAAGTGTATTTTGAGCAAATAAAACGAGTTTTTGAGCAAAAATTTTGACCTTGATATAATGAACAACCTCAATACAGTGAACAGGCCTTGCAATAATTAGTTCACTATATCCAGACACCACTGTACTTTGAAGGAGACAAAAAACATATTCATGAATAAATAAATAACTTTTTTTTAAAACACAAAATTTGCAATGCTTTTTGAACAGACCTCGTACATTACTACTTATTTACACATGCAGCGGAGCACTTGGAGCACACGTGCAGTGCGCTGGTGAGTGTGTGTGCGTGCGAAGTTGTTCGTCATTCACGTCCACTGTGCCTGACTGACAGTGCGTGGCTCGCTTAATGTGTCCCCATCTGCAGCGCAAAAACAATTCGTTGGCCTTTCGGGCTCTTCATTTATTCCCTTGTCTGTTTATCTTCTTAGCCGCTTTTCAACGTATCAGCATTTGAAGTAATTTGTGTGCTTCTCTGGCGGTGAGCTTGCTTCGTCATGCATTAAGCTCGGTGAGTAATAATTTCGGCTCGTTCATTCATAATGAAGTGAGCTGTTCACCCAACAGTCGGGGACCCTACCAATGGGGCCTTGAGTGTCGCCAAAAACAAAGAAATCATTTCGATTAATCGGAATCGGTTCGCAATAGCCATGTTCGCCTTGAACCGAACTATGTCAACTTGAAAAATTTTGGTAAGCGCGTTTCTGTGTGGAAACCAGAATCGCAGCGCCCTTCGCATTCGGTGCATGCCGCCTGGAATGACACATCATTTGTTTGTACTTTCGGTTTTGCCTTTTCTTTACTGTTCTGTATATTTTTACTTTTACACATTGTCACTTGGCTCCGGTTCGGTCCGTTTAGGCTTGGGTTGAGTTTAGAATTTTATCGCTTTTGGCTTCTTCACAGTTCAATTGTGCTCAAAAATATCACAATGGGCACACAAGCGCTACGACTGTCTGTCTGTGTGCATGTATGTCCATATGTATGTATGTATGTGTGTGCATCGTTATGGATGAATGGATGGCAGGGCGTGGTGGATGTGTCTTGGCTGTGTCTTTATTTCAGCATAAAAACAACAACGACCTGGTTCTGGCCATAAACAGCGGAAAGTCCGTTTAGTGCACTCGGTTTGACGGACGGACAGTCACCGAACTGGCAGGCACAACGAGTTTATGGGGTGTTGGATGTGCCATGCCATGTCGAACGCTTGATTTGTGTCGGTTCCGTTGGCCGTGGACACACTTGAGTGAAGTGCCGGTCATTTGCAGCGCTGACCGCAAGTCGCGCAACAATTTATGGAGTTCACTTGTGTGACATGTGGGCATTGATAGCAATAACACGGCGAGCGTTTGCTATCGCTTGAGTGCCGCACAGCTCGCCGCGCCCCAGTGGCAGCGGACATTTCGCATGGCATCAGTGAACGACCCAGTCAAGCACTATCAAATCTCGCAATTTACCGAAAACATACGCTCGCTGACTTGCCGCGCAAAATCAACAACAACATGATCAACAAAAACAGCAGCTACAGTGGCAACAACAACTGGATGTTGCCATGCAATACGCTAAGCCGAAAACGCATACAAGACTCGACATGCCGAGCAGCCGGAACCAGGGCATCCTTTTCGCAGTATTTCCCCAAACAAAAAAGCCGCAACAGTGAGCAAGCAACAACAACAACAACAACAACATCGTTAAGGCAAGGACAGCCGCAGCGACAGCGACTGCAAAACGACAGCAAAAAGGCGAGTCGAGAGCAACAGTAGCAGAAAAGCGACGCCAACAACTGTGAAATTCGCCCCGTAAGATGCTTAACACGCCGTGGTTTTCGACTTCCCGCCAGCCAGTCAGTGGCAGGAAGGGCGTGCGGCAACAGTGTCCTGCACACACACCACACAAGGACAAGGACACAAACTGAGCCGAACAAAGTTGCGGCTTTTGTCGCAAATGCAACAGTGAGGTACTTCAGCGCGAATTAGTGCTGGCGGCAGACAGCGGCAGCGGCAGCAGCCACTGCCGAATTCACTCTCGAAACAAAGACAAACAAACGAACAGTTGAATTCCAGCCGCTGTTTAGTGCTGTGCAGCGCAGCGGCGGGGCGCCACCGCCAGCAACAGCAACAGCAAACACTGGAAAACTAAATAAAAACCTCTAAATTCGCTGTCCACAGAAATGAAAAAGGACGCAAACGACAAAGGCAAACGGCGAGAGAAGCGAAAGCAAAAGTGTTCACTGTATCAGCCGCCCGGGGCGCCACTGTGGTGCAACAACTGCCGCCAGCAGAAAATGTCGAGTGCGCCATTCAACCGGCCGCCCCAGCAACTAACCACCACTAATCACCATCCCCCACCCTGTCGGCCTGTTGTACTGTGCTGCTTAGGCCGCACGGGGTGCCCATTCGCGCCCAATGGGGCCCATTCAGCGTGTTCGAAGTGCAACTTGGACGGAGAGGCAAAATATTTTTGCACTTGAACTTTGATAGCGCCGCGGTCATCTGATGCCGTTTCGCGAATAAATTCCTTTAAGCCCCTTGCAAGCGCAGTGGTTTTGGTTTCCGAAGTACGGCCGCCGCGATTAGGGGCCGCTCGCTGTCGGCTGACGTGGCAGGAAGAGGGAATCGCTGTGATGCCAACAGACACGGAGGAGCTGGCGATGTTTGAAACTTTGTTTGTTCATGCATTAAGTGTGACAGTTGTGGCTCTTTGCCTGTTCCGTGCACTGTGTTTTTTGTCAGTGGGCGTGGCACATTTCGGCGACTTCATTTAGCGCAATTTTTTGTGTTCACATTCTATGAAAAAAAAGAAAGCTTCTTCTTCCTCTACTCTGTGCGGCTCGCAATGATCGGTGTTGGGGAAAATTATGGTTGTAGATATGTGTTGCGACTTTTTCGCCAATTGCGCTCAGAGTCAATTACATTCGGCGCGACTAAGCGCTTCTTTGCTGCTGTTGCTGGCTTCAAGTGTTGTTCACTTTTATTCGTTTTACAGCCAGTGACATTTTAACCAATCGTTCTGCGAGTATCTGCAGCAGGAATCTGTGGGAAATTTTTATTTATAATTTATTTGACGGCACCCCGTATTTATTGCACCCATCGCACTTGTTTGAACTCACTTAATTCAAATAGAATAAAACTTCCCTCAAAGCTTCTCCCCTTCCGCCAATAATGCCCATACACTCGGCATTCACGTCGGGCCGATTGACTGCATGTCACAACGGTGTCATTCTAACTACGGCCGTGATTATCGCTAAGGCGTGTCGTGTTCGAGGGCGCACCGCATTTTTGTGCCTCGACGTGAACACATATTGCACCGAATCTCATCAGAGGGAACTCAAGTTGAACCACTCTGGGAACCGACCACTCCCGGGCTTCCCATGTGCTGCCCCGAAAGTTGCTGCCTTAATGTGCGGTGGGGCGCACTCTTCCAAAGAATCAGACACTCCCGCACCAACAAACCACAAAGCCTTACGTCACCATGGGCGCTCATCAGCGACCAACAAAGTGGAAATGGACGCGCAGCAGTGCAAGTAAATCACCTCAAGCAAGACACGTCGGCCACTGGCCGCCAGCCTGAGGTAACCAAATTAGCCGCACTAATTAGCCGCACTGCTGCTGCGGGCGCGAATAGTCCGCGGTTGCCTGCTATCAGTTGCCGCTGCGCCGCCAACGACCGCCAATGCGACTGCAATGCGGAAAATTGGGCAACAAATTCAAATCGATTGCAAAACATTTGTGATTGCAAGCAATTGAAGGAAAATTTCAGCGAAAGATAATTTGGATTGCACGCAAGTTGCGCGTCGGTGCTGGCGTAAGCCGAAAGCACGAAAAACATGAGATGAACAGCTGACGGCTGACGACGGACGGACGCGCGCCTAATTGTTCGTGCTGTGTGCGCTGACAGATGCGCTTGCGTGACAAGCGACAACACGCGGAGCGGAGCAACAAAGCCCAATTTCAGGTATTATCTCGCTTCTTGTGCGCGGCGGCACTCGAGCGTGCAACGGCAACGGCAGCAAATAAATTTACCATGAAATTCGTCGCAGCGCTGCGTGGACGCGAAAGCACCTACGCCCATGCAACACTGTTCGTGTACATGTGTGTAAATCTCTCTTGCGTCACCGCTGCACTCACGGCGGCCGCAATTTTAACTGTAAGCAACTGCTGCCACTGCAACGGTCTGCTGGCTGGCGCGTTCAGGGATTTGGCGCTTTTTATTTGTCTACAGACAATTTGCGGCAACTAACGGCGCTTGCCACATGGATTGCAGTTGACGCACCTAAGCCGACGCAACTGTCATCTGGCCGCATAAGTTCAGGTGTAATAAGCGCTGTTTGTGCTGTTGTGTGCCGGATTTCAACACCCTCCTGCCTGAGTCATGACGAGACGAAATTCAAATCGCATTTTACAGACAGTTCCAATTTCACAGATAAGAAAGCGGAATTTGTGCCGCCCGCGTACTCGAATATCAGCTCAGCTGAGCTGCTGGTAGCTGTGGGCAGCAGCGCCAGTAGAAACGAGACCGACGTGTTACGACATGTCCGGGACTGCAGCTCCGCTCGTCAATCTTCGCTTTTTGCAGCCGGCACAATGACGCGCTTCACTCATTCACTCATTGCTTCGGTCGTTCATTCATAAACAGTTTTGAAAACACATTCATTCATACTCGGCCGGCTGCCGTTGATTCCGTCTCGACAATTATTTGTTTGTTTTAGGTTTATTGCTTCGTTTTTATTTTCGGACGTCGCGCCGGACTCGCCAATGCAATTTGCAGCAGTGGCGCGGCCGACTCGCGCTCACCGCTGCCCGTATTTCGGTGTTGGTTTCACCACCGACTGCATTCGGTCGCTTAGCGGCCGGAAATTGATTCGATCTAAATTATTTACTCGCGCAATCGGCCTCTGTGCGGCGAGCTGGGCGGCGGCGAGTCGTTGCCGGATTGGGCGCGCCGGCGCTGTCGCCGATTGTGTCGCAGCGCTGACTGTGCTGGCGCTTGTTTATTTATTAGTTGCTTTCTGTTTACCCGCATTTGAAATTCAAGGCGAGCGTCGGCGTCGTCATTGCGACAACTGCGTGTCGCAAGGCTTAAGCACAGCGAATTCACATCGAATGCATTTGAATGGAGAACGCTGTTCGCGAAAAAGAAAAAACCCGCACAACGAGTTTAAAAGCAAATTGAGGCCATGAGAAAACCGATTGTCAGCAATCAGTCATCGCGATAAGATATTCGTGTGTCCGCCAGCAAAAGCCATTAAAATGCATGGCACATGCTTCGGAAAGTACAAAATTACACGCCACCGACTACTTTGGTGAACACTCGTTCACTGATTAGACGCGAGCGGCGCCCTGGCCCACATTTGGACGCATAAATGTTCCGTCGCCTTTTATCGTCTCAACTGCCGCTATGAGTCTTATCTCAGCATCATTCCACCAGCACAAACTCGCATCCTATTGTTCTCGAATCGATTTGCAATTTCTTCCGATTTTTGGAGCCATCACCCGAAACGGCCACTCGAGATCATCGCATTCGAATGCGCCTTTCCGAACTTTTCCCATTAAAACAAACCGTCACAAATCAGACGCGACAATTGCCGAACTTGTAGCATCACTCGACCCTGTCCGATGGCTCTACGGACAACTGCCACTTGACTGATGGCCTCAGTTCGATAACGCAACGCCGCCGAACGAGCTCAATTAATTTTATGAAAATACATAACCTCAATGACAAACAAATAAACAACGCCGCTACCTGCAACATTAATTACACCCAACAACTCACATCAGCCAGAAACGCATTAAGAGCAAACAAAAGACTTGCAATCGCACACACCGACACGCACCCATTCACGTCGAAGACGACAACCATACACATTACGCCCGGCCTGAAAATCAATAGCAACAACTGTGAGGCGAAATTTTCCATCAACCATCACTGAAATTACACTTCTAAGCGAACAATGGTGTATACATTTACATTTGTAATGTTTATTAACTCACATGCAGCCCCACCGCACGAGCTCGTTCGCACAACTACACTGCACGAAACCGAACAAAGTGTGGCTGCACTCGCACCTATGTTGGACCAACCAATGTAAACGTTACAACTAGCACTTTTCTTCTAAAACGCGTCCGCAGTGGTTTAGTGATTAGTGCCTTGGACCACATGCGAGGCGTCGTCGGTTCGAGTACCGACTAAACCAAGGCCAAACCAATTCTGTTCTATTAATTAATTCTAAGAGAAAACTTCCTGTTCTTGATCCTCATAATCCTCGGGTCCTACATATATTTAAACATATGTACGTTAATCTACGAGTACATTTCTTCTACATTTCTTAACGGAAAGTCAACGCCTTTTTTCGAGTGTGCGGCCGGTGAGAAAATATCCAACATTTGCAAACACATCGAAGTACATAAGTATCGCGGCTGACGCAAACTGCTCGCATTCAAATCAGAATGGTGATATTACCGATAAGCCCACAAAAAGCACTCCATTATGTGTGTGTGTGAGTGTGGGGCGGGGGTGTGGCCGTACCGCACTCTCATTGATAATGTTGTGGCTGCACAGACATTAGCATATTTTGTTTTTGCATCGGCGTAGTGTATTAAAACAGTCCGCAGACGAAATTTCTGTATGTAAAATATTATGTTTTGACAGGACCCACACACACACGCGCAGGAGGAGCGGATGCCGGAACACTTGACACCCGACGGAGAACTTGAAAAACTTGTGCCCGACTCGTGTGCAAACATTGCCCCAAACACCGTCAATTTGTATGCAGTTAATATACTGGCCAAACACACTCACACACACACACACGAATGCTGCCCGTGTGTTGCTGTGTGCGCTCGGTGTGGGCATGATTAAATGTCCATTGTCTCGAATTTCACTAATTCACAGTTTGCACGTGTGCACAAGCGTTTGTCAGCGTTTGTATGTATGTACATACATACATATGCCCAGCAAAAGTTTTGAGTGCTGGTCATGTCTAAAGTAATCGAGGAACTCAGCTCCATCTCTTACCTCGAATACATGAGGCATTACATTAATCCTTTCCGGCATGAAAATAAACCCGTTCTGTATGAATTGTATGGGCTGTAGTCCAATATATTGGACATTATGACTGAAACGGTTAACCTGGACATGTGACACATGGAAGTGACCGTTTACATGTAATGGCCTTGAAACGAGTTACACAAGTTCTTGTAATCACTTCCAGGATTTGAATTAAGTAATGAGTTGCGCTGAATCCCTTCAGTAATGGCTGAACAATAATGAAATACATAACCAACGTTTTCATTTGTTTTTTATTAAGTAAGTATTAAGGGGGTCTTCCGTAGTGACGCGCCTTTTTCTGGTAGATTTTCAAGAATTTTTTTCTCAGAAAATTTAAAAGATATTCAATTTTTGTTTTCTGCCATATATTTATACATATTTCATGTATACAAAATAATTTTTACTGTTGCCATACACAAAAATTACGGCTTCCAGAGCGAGTTGAAACTAAGTCGTTTCCAGCGCAGAGGAAAACGGTAGACCTGATTGCAGCTGTCTCGGAAGTCTAAAACAAAAAACAAACAAATTTTTTTAGAATCTGTGTAACGTCAGCTATCGTGTGAACTAGGGAAAAGTAAAAATATTGAAATTTAGAAAAGTTATGCAAATTAAAAAAAAAATGTGATTTGAGGGTTTTTTTTTCAAAGTAAATGTTGGATTAAGAAAAAACTACTTATTGTATAGACACAATTTTAGACAGTACGACAGTACGACATGTATGTAGAATATTCAGTTAAAATTTGAAGCAAATCGGCTTAGTAGAACTTGAGATATTATGTCTACTAAAGAGCTGCAATGGATGATTCATTTCTCCCTACACACAGTGTGATTCGGTACAGTGTGCACTGATTGCTAGCATTCACTGTGGTAAGAGAGCAGTATGAAAATGACAACAAAACGGAAACCGCAAGAGCTGTCAACACTCATTTGCTTGTCTCTGCAAGGCACGGACATTTTTCTCTCTGGTATACACACTGCCAGCAATGCTAATGAATCGTTGACAGTGCGTAACGGGCCGAAATGCTACATGTCCGCTGAATGCAATGATTCATTGAAGGACAGTTTGGCACGCGTAATTAAGTGAGACAGTTCGGAAAACATTTTAGTGTGATAAAAAATTAATTAAAATGGAGATTGATGATGCGAGTTAATATAACATATTTTAATAAATAATTTAAATGTAATATTAATGTATATGTTGTTATTATTGTAATTTTTAGTCAAATGACACTGTATCAGCAGTCGAAAATGCAAGTGATGTAGCATCTAGCAATCAGCTAACCAACGCCATTTTGAAAAATAAAATTTTGAGCGGGCAATATGTCCTTAGTGGAAAGAAAGGTCGGAGTAATGTGTGGAATGTATTTGGGAAAGTATATTTGGGAAATATATAATAATAATAATATATAAATATTTCAATAATTTAAATTTTGTTGAAATTTTAAAATATTTTATTTGTAAATTCGTATGCGTTATTATTACAATGAGAACAAAGCACTAATTGTTCTATTAGTATAACCAAAGAAAATAATCGGTTACAGACTTTTGCTACCTATTTGCTCCTTCAGATTTCCTGATGAATGCTGTGACAGTGAATTAAAAAAAGGAAGTTCCAAACGATGCAAAACATAAACAATAGAAAAACAACAAAAGAAGAGCTGTTTACATGTTTCTCGAGCTATGTAGCAAAAGCAATCGTCAATACAAAAAAAGCATACACACAAAAACTACAACAACAAAAACAATAGCGTAGTAACTACGCCGTAGTTGAAACGACGATCATTGCGCTAGCTGGTGTCGCTGTGAGAAATTTGCACAAAAAATTATTGAGTGACCAAAACAACCACCAACGCCTCAAAGTACACAGGAGAGCGGTACTTTCACTTCATGTGTGTTTGTTGAACGTAAACTGAAGCGCTTGCGCTCCAGCTGGCACCACTCTTTCCCTTTTGTGGCTTCGCCCCGCTCTATGAAGCTCGCAAACAAAAATTTGAATTTTTGAGCTCAGATGCGCCTTCTATACACTTCATATTCTTTGGTATAACCAAAGAATATTTTTCCATACTTTTTGGTATAACTTACTGCATTCAGTGTCATTGCAGGAAATTTCATTGCCTTTACTGTGAATTGCCTTTAGTGTGTTCGCACACACTAATGTTATAAAGCAACAAAGACTCAGCTCTCATATGTCATGCACACACTTCTTTTTTGCTTCCCTTCGCTGGCAGCTCTGATTCGATCTGTTTGCACTGAGCCAGTGCAGTGCAGTGCCGTGCAAAGAGAGAGAGTGTCTTGAAACAGCTTTCAAATGGACAATTGCAGCTCTTTAATGTCTACCAGTTTGAAAAACATGGTTTCGAGAAAAAGAGGATTTAAGTTTTGGGTTAAGATAATTTTGCGGTCGGCACGCCGACTTTGACATCCCATAACTTTCGGAATTTTCGAGATATTGGAAAAATACTTTTACAGTTTAAATTGTAAATACGTTGAGATTATGCAAATGTAATAAAAAAAATTTCGAATTCTTGAAGCCGTCACTGCGGAAGACCCCCTTAAGTAAAAATCCATTTTATTAAACGGAAAAATACAAATATCGAAAAAACAAGTAAAAATATTTATTAAAAAAGGATTGCCAATCTTTCGTAGGGAATAAGGACCCTTTCGTAATGGTTGTTAAAGAACGCCCCATTGCCTCCTTTAACTGGTTCTGAAAATAATAAAATATCAAATTTTAAAAGTGGAAAACGTGGAACGCCTCTTTGTTAGAGTTCTAGAGTTCGTTTAATTTTGAACAATTTTAACTTAAAACGGGTTAAATAAATTTTGTATCAATATTTTTTAATTACAGAAAAATTATGTAATATTTATGGAAAAATACAAAATTATTACTTTTTTAATTTTATTTAACCATTATTAAAGAAACAGGGGTTTTATCAAACGCGTCCAATTCGTGGACTTCGATTAGAACACAAATTTTCCCTGATATCGCTGCAAATTATTGGAAATTATTTTGCTGACATCAGTAATCTTTTTTTAGTTTGCTTTGAATTCACTTCTAAAAATATTAATTTATTGGTGCCTACTGAAATTAAACCCATAAATCAATCGTAGCTTTTGCTATAAGATGACAAATAGATGAAGTTGCTCTCAGGCAACTTTGGGGTCGAAAGGGTTAAATGAATGTTTACTACTTCATTGTATTTTTCAGCCTTTTCTTATAATTTATAAGTTATAATTTCGTCGCTCTTACGATGTTATTCTTTTGATCACTTGACACTTCAAACTTTCCCACGTGAATCACTACACGCATGTTTCACCAACATCTTTTTTTTGTAATTTAGTTAATTGCTGCGTAAATTGCAAATAATTTGCAGTTTATACATTACTTGCAACTGATTGATTAATCCACATTTATGTTGTCAACATTCTCCCATTACTCTTTGCATTACTAGTAATCAGTCAAATAAGTATCTCACCCATTGCATTGCAAGTACGCGAAAGAATAATCTAGAAATTACTCTATAAATTACGCATAATCGATTAAATTAGTTGTTAGCCGTTGATTTGGGATTTCTGTAATGCATTACTACACCTTTTCAAGTTCGATTTCAGAAAGCGTAAAAGCAATTTCAGAAAGCGTAAATTCAATTTCAGAAAGCGTAAATTCAATTTCGGAAAGCGTAAATTCAATTTCAGAAACATAAATTCAATTTCAGAAACATAAATTCAATTTCAGAGCAAATGTTGAATTTATTTTGGTTGCATTTACAGAGATTTGATTTGTTTGGATACCTCTGTGTTTCCTCCGATATCTGCCCTGTACATGTATATTGACAGGTTGACCAAAAAGGAAATTGAGTCATCATGGCGTACCAGGACCGACTGTGGCCCTCCCTCTCCGTGACGAAAACACGATTCGTACTGTCCTTGAGTCGTACCTCCATTCGACAGCTCGTTGGAGTCATCACCGGACACTGCGCTATTAGATCTATGCTTACCAAATGGCGCCTCTCGTCGGGTGCTGTCTGCCGTAGCTGTGGAGATGAAGAAGAAGTAGAAACGATAAAACACTTCCTGTGTCACTGCCCGGCTCTGCAGGAACGCCGTCTCCCCACCTTGTGGTCAAGGTTCCTGGCCCGACCTGGCTTGCACGGCGAAGGTCGAAATCTCGAATCTGCTCTCCTTCATTAAGAGGTCGAACTGGTTTCCCCTTGATTGAGACTATTGGTTAGCTCCAGAACACCATAAGAAGGGATTCACAATAGGCCATTATGGCCTCCGAGTGTACACATGGCTTTCGTACGTAGTTACAAAATTTGGCAAAGTGCACTTTTCCAAAAACATTTTTTATACATTAAAGGTAGTTTCTGAAATTGAATTTACGTTTTCCGAAATTGAATTTGTGTTTCTGAAATTGAATTTATGTTTCTGAAATTGAATTTATGCTTTCTCAAATTGAATTTATGTTTCTGAAATTGAATTTACGCTTTTTGAAATTGAATTTGTGTTTCTGAAATTGAATTTGTGTTTCTGAAATTGAATTTATGCTTTCCGAAATTGAATTTGTGTTTCTGAAATTGAATTTACGCTTTCTGAAATTGAATTTACGCTTTCTGAAATTGAATTTGTGTTTCTGAAATTGAATTTACGCTTTCCGAAATTGGATTTGTGTTTCTGAAATTGAATTTACGCTTTCTGAAATTGAATTTACGCTTTCTGAAATTGCTTTTACGCTTTCTGAAATTGAATTTACGCTTTCTGAAATTGAATTTACGCTTTCTGAAATTGAATTTGTGTTTCTGAAATTGCTTTTACGCTTTCTGAAATCGAATTTATGTTTCTGAAATTGAATTTATGCTTTCCGAAATTGAATTTACGCTTTCTGAAATTGAATTTACGCTTTCTGAAATTGAATTTACGCTTTCTGAAATTGAATTTACGCTTTCTGAAATTGAATTTGTGTTTCTGAAATTGAATTTACGCTTTCCGAAATTGGATTTGTGTTTCTGAAATTGAATTTACGCTTTCTGAAATTGAATTTACGCTTTCTGAAATTGCTTTTACGCTTTCTGAAATTGAATTTACGCTTTCTGAAATTGAATTTACGCTTTCTGAAATTGAATTTGTGTTTCTGAAATTGAATTTACGCTTTCCGAAATTGAATTTGTGTTTCTGAGATTGAATTTACGCTTTCTGAAATTGAATTTACGCTTTCTGAAATTGCTTTTACGCTTTCTGAAATCGAACTTGAAAAGGTGTAGTTACATAAGTAAGCGGTTACCATCGCAAGTGGTTACAAAAATCGTCAAAATTTTCGCTGGGTGTGTGTGCATGGTGTCGGCGGTGATGTATAGCTTGTTTGCATACTCTTTCATTATTTTATAGTAATATACATTTGCTTTCCGTATGTACACAAGTGCACATGTGTGGGGGTGTGGGTGTGTGGATTGGCTTATGAAAAATCACAACGAAAGTCAAAAGCTAAATCAACAACATTCATTACTGCATCAAAGCGTTGGCTCGCCGTCTGTACGGAAAATTTTGCATACATTGAAAATTGGTCGCAGCGGACGCATACAGCTGCATTCACACACACATACCCTCATGTCGCTGTATGATTTGTACAAAATTCAATTATTGAAATGTTGACCGTAAGTTGTTGTTGACCTTTGGGAAAGTGCCATCATCAGACACTCAAAGAGCTTCGCGCAGCAAGAAAATCGTAGGGAGCAATTTCTGTCGGAGCCAAATCGCTTTGGGTTCGAATAGGGTTTTGTAGGTCGCACATGATAAACTGCAGATACATTTTTAATGAGGATCACCTGATGAATTCATTACGTTGGGGCTGTACGTCAACAGGCTTAGAGGCACTAAATCGTGCGAAAGAGTTAAGAAGTCAGACTGGTAGTTGATATGGAATCCAACTAAGAAGAATATACAAAATGGGTGTGCCTGCCTGCTTTTAAGCAGAGTTGCCATTTAAAGGTATTTCGCCGAATTACGCCCATTTCTTTCATAATTTATCATTATGTACCAAGTTTTTCTTCCAGAACCATTTGCCGCGTCTCCATAAGTAAATACAGAACTCTTGTCTGGCATTACGAATTTTCTGGATCCAAGTGCCAGAGGAATGTGTGCTGAATTCCGTCCTGCACTTCATGGGCGTACCAGGTATGGGCAGGGGAGGGCACTTCCCCCCCCTAAAATTCGAATTTCTATATTCTATATACAGCTACATATATGCACAGAATTCTACATTCTATTCTATTCGAACTGTATATTTTGAGTTTTTAAATGTAGTTATGTCTCTCCGCCCCACCCTCTAAATTTGTTCCTGGGTGCGCCCATGCTGTATTCACAAAGATTTTATCGAAAATGGATAAAGTCAAGAAGTGTATTCAAAATCAGCATCAGCTTGACTGGTCTATTTGTTGTTTCTTCGCACATTTTTGTGCAAATGTGTACATTTAATTTATTTTTTGTGTTATATTAAATATTTGTTGTGACTTGAGTTTTGCTGCACTGTTCGTTCAGCTGTTGTGGATGTTGGCCGAATTGGAAACGTGCGAAATCGTCAACTGGCGCAAACCGAGTTTGGGTCGACTGAGAGTATGTTTGCCTTAATTGAGTTTCTGCACAACAAAAATAAATTGTTTCTGCAATTTAATTTCAACACTTTGAAATGCAGTATTTGAAGCACAGTCCATCCAACTCTTCCATCCGAATTACCAAAAACAATGAGGAAACGGGCGATGTGAAGGAGTGCACGCAACGCATGTTGCATGGTGAGAATGTTGCATAGCAACTGCACTTTCTAACCAACAATTTTTACGTTTCGTATGATTCCGACATCCAGAAACAGCGAAGTCAATAGTTGTATCGTTTTGCATATTTGTGGTCATAAATATATAGTAGTCAACGAGTCGGAAGACAGCAATGGCTGAAGAATAGAAATGAAGAACGAGGAGAAATCACAAGAAAAACGGCCAAAACTTGAAACTTGCAAAAACTTAATTAGGAAACTTTATTAACTTAATAGGAAAACATTTCCAACTATGGCAAAAAAGTCTTAGAAACATTGCCAGAAACAGCGAAGCCACATCCGACGACTGTCCGCCCTTAGCGTTCTTTAACCCTTCGTTGCATGATTTAATTTCCGTGAAGAAAAAACATTTTGTCACATAATTCTTGTTGCTAGTTAAATTCTGATGATAACAATGCAATTTTGTTGAAATCCTGTATCTATGAAAGAAGTTTTGCGGACATTTTCCGTATCCTGGTGAGAACGCTACCAACGAAATGAAAGTCGGGTTAATCTATATTTTAGTGTTGGCTACTACGGGGAGTCGAACAGAGGTCAGGCGTCACTGTATACTCGTAATTCAACGCACTAAACAGCTCAGAGACGGCCACCGCCATATCACCATCGCCATCAATAACCAAAATTATTTCACCAAATCAAAACACTTGTTGTTTTCTCGGTTCTTTTGCACATACTTTCCATGTTACTCGCAAACTTTCGTTAGTAATCAAATGTTTTAATATAAAAGACACAAGCGAAGATTGAATAACTGTAAAATGGTGAATAGAATAGACTCCAAATCTATAAAAAGTTAACATTGCATATATGCAATGCCATACAGCGAAGGGTTAATGTGCCAAATTTGTGCAACAAAACAACAAAAGCGCTGCGAGCTCAACGAACAACTAAATAATTAAAGTTGCATTCAGTACAGTAGAACTTTCTTTAGACCAATACTACAAAATATTTACAAATTTCCCCTCTGACTGAAAGCCCACATGCGAGTCGAGAGTACATCAAACACTAATTCGCCATTCACGTCAGCGACATTTTCAGGAGACTTCGAGGCAACATCCACAAGACAAATATAGAAATATTCCTAATACAATCAATCGAAGCACAATTCCACGGCAGAGCCGCGCGGTCGTCAAGTGCCACCTCAACTCTACGGAAGACGACGATCACAACATCGCAAGGAGCAAGTTTTTCATTCCCCCTGAGTACCAATAAGAATTGTCACTCAAATCTTGGAACAATCCAATTAAAACAAAGGAGCTAAAGTTGCGCTGAAGTAGTCAGCCGTCTAGTTAGCCCGTCCGGCGGCCCTGACCCGTTTGAGGCCGCAAATTAAATCATTGCCAACGCACGTCAGTGCAGCGCACTCAATCCAACTCCAACAAAAAATTAATATAAACGCGATGCAAGTGGTGCGGCACAAAACAAACCTGCAACAACAACTTTGCGACAAGTCTCTGCGCCAGCACTGAAGTGGTTAGCGTTGACTGAATGAACGCTCGGCTCGACTCGACTCGGTCGTTGTATTTCGACTCCCAGCACCAAACTGTCCGAATCTGACTCTTGTTGCATTTTAATTTATAGCCAACACTGGACGACCGGCTCGCTTGTTCGTTCGTTCGTTCGTCCGTCCGTCGAGTTGCGGATGCGTAAGCAGCCGGCCGGGAACATTTGCATTTTGCAGTGGAACGAGACTTGCAAACCGGCTCGCAGCAGGCAACGATTTATGCAAAACAAAAAAGTCGATGTTGAATTTTGCTTTGTCCGGCTCGACCCAATGAAACCAAAGAAACGCCAATCAAATTTTTTAATTTCATTGATTTTCGCTGTGTCGTCGACTGCCGACGTATGCGCGCAACCCGCTTTATGTGCGCCACTGAGTGTCGTGCAGCAACTGTGCCGACACTCGGCCGGCCAGAGTCAAAGTCATAAGCAGAGACCGAGACTCCGAGGCGAATTCCGGTGGGCAGCAGCGAACGTTGGCACAATGCAGCGCCCTGCATGTCCTTCAACTCCGCAAGATAAACTTGAAATTGAATTGAAATTTCACCTGTTAAGTTTCTCAGCGTTTAATCTTAATTAAATCGAAATGATTTTATAACTTCACTGCGCGCCGCTTCTGCTCGTTGCGCTGTGGCTGCGCCAGTCAGACTCTCAACTTTACTGGGCACTGTTTGCGTGTACTCTGTCTGTCTGTCTGTCCGTCGGTCGGCCGGAGCAACAATGCAGTGCAGCTCAACTCCACCACTCGGACTCATGTGCCATCGCATTCAACGCCACTTCACGCCGCTCGAGAGACGTCTCCGGGCTCTGCCGCCACAAGTGATATGGCTGGCGTGTGGAGCGTCGAGTGGCTGCCGCTCGAGCAGCTGTCACCGACAGCCAGTAGCTGCGCTGCGTGTGTGCGGCTGCGTATTTGCCAGCGCTACTGTAACTGCAGCCTGGCACCGGGACACGTTTCTTTCTTCACCTGACGCTCCGGCCAATGTCGGCCGTCACATCCGCTCGCTATCGCATCTCTTGTAGATAAATTTAAATTGAATTGCCGTTTCAAGTGCAGCGTGCAGCTCAATGCGACGACGGTGTGCGCGGAGGCGAGACGAGGCGCAAATGGTACATAGAGATGCAGAGTGGGAAGCGGGGTGGCCCAGTGATACTTGTGTGACGGCTTTGTGCGTGGTTGTTGCAGCTGCTCGGAGACCAACTCTCCCTGGTTGGTGCTTCAGCTTAATCGCTTTTCTGCTGTTGCTGCTCGATTTTGGGCCCCAATGCCATTTTATTTCTCACTTTTGTAGCAGCAATGAAATTAAATGTCGCTGTAATCGTTTTACTCTCATCCAGTGCAGATAGCATCACGACAGAGCTCGCAGGACATGTTGCAGCACGCAGCATCCGCCTCCGGATGTGTGTTGGAGTGTGCAACGTGCAACTGCACACTTGTCTACCCGGCAGTCCTTGATGTGTGTAAATTATGGCTTTTGCCGTAACCTCGATTCGATGCTCGGAGCTGCAGATAAACATCTCGTCGCCTCAGAAAACAAATGTCGTATGTCTTACTAGACTCAATGGAACATACGACATTCGTTTTCTGAGGCGACGATCTGCCTGCGAGTATGGCCCAGAGCCGATACCCTAAACAATCAAGTTCAGCGAGTCGAACAAGCGGTCAGAGTCGATGTTTCACCATTAAATTCTTGTGCCACATTTCCTTCGAATGTTTCAGCTTTCGCATGTTACAGTTCAAGTCATTGCAGCGACTTGAAAGAAGAACGCAAAAAATACACAAACGTTTAAATTAAATAAAAGTGCAAAGCCCAAAACGCCTCCAGTCAAAGGCAAAGTTCTCGGCGCGCAGACCGGCATGCAAAGATGTCCAAACATGGGAAAAGTATGCCAGCGCGGTGCGAAGAGGTGCGGCACCCGGCCGCCCATCAGCCAACCCACGTCACAGCTCTAACCTCGAGTGGCTTAGCAGCGCGCAGCAACAAGAGCCGACGACATAACTGCCCCGAGAACAACAGCGCAGGGAGCAACTTTGGCAACTTTCCGGCAGCGATGGCCTCCACGCACGCAGCCCCCACCGCATCACATGCTCCGAGTTAATAAAATTGTTATTTATCTTGCGACGAGGACACGAAAACATTTTTCATCTGTTTGCTGCCGCACTTGTCTATCCGCCTGTCTGTCGGTGCGCCCGTCCGTTTGTCGGGCGGTGCGTCTGCTTGACTGATTTTGCTTGCTTCCTTGATTGGGCTGTTGTTGCTCACGAAAGTTGCGTGAACTACAATGAACTTTCCTGCTCGACAGCGCCCTTTGTGTGCGTCGCCTTGCGCTTTTCAGGCGCTTCAAGGGGTTAACCTTCACCTCGGACCGTTGTTCGGCCGGACCTCGGGGCACTTGCGCTGGAGTGGCCACTGCCACTGCCGCGCTAAGCAGCTCCCAGTCCAGTGCGCCCGAATAGCGTAGTAACCAAAGTGGATTACTTACTACTCGGGAATCTCTTGAAAAATTACTCAATACAAGAATTCATCGCATCAACAACAAAAAGTGAGTGGGAGCGTTCAGGCGAACGAAATTCGCCTTTGAGAGGAAGAAGTATGTTTTCAGTCGAAATGCCGCAGAAGATTTCAAACGCTTTAAAATGGCCAACTCGCGAAAGGCATCAACCGAACGGGTGAACTCATTGGAAGAACTCAGTTGTTCGGAGACAAATCTGGTATGATTCTCTCCGGTTTATCAGTCTTTGTTATTTCTCCACCCAATTGCATTCCCTCTTACTCTTCTTCTTAGTTTTTCTTGTCCTCCTTCGAGCTTCACATTCGCGCGCGTAACAAAAGAGTTCTTCTTCTTGTTTTTGTTTGTTGGCTCTTCATGTCACGAACGTTGGTCCAGCATTGTCGCGAACTCAACTCGTACAAAATTTCAACGCAAATTTTCATTCATAAATATTTACACGTGGCATCTTCATTTCATACTTCGCAGCGGCAACAACAATTCAGTTGGAGCATTTCCGCCATTGCGGCTGCTGTTGTTGACTTCAAGTGCCGCTGCTGCTATTTGTGACCACTCCAGCGCATTGCCAACTGCACGCAACAACAACGACAAGGGCACCGTTGGCCTAGAGCACTAAAATTTGGTGACACGTTGACAGCTGAATTGCGTGGTGCGTATTGTGAATTTGCTGAAATTCTAAAATGTGCACTCGGCGCTCTTCAATGAAGTGAAATTTGCGGTGCGGCAGGCTGCGATCCGAAGGCTGAAGTGCTCAAGTGCTCTATTTGTGTTTGTTGTAGTTGTGCGATTGGCGGCAGAGCACAGTTGCCGCTGCCAAGCGCCTACAAGGGCTCAGAAGCTGTCATACAGAACGTTTGCCTAATTGTCAACAACTGCTGCTGTTGGCATTTCAATTGTTTTCGGTGCGCACGCTTGAAAGCGCTGCGCCGCCCCCCCCCCACCCACCCACAAGTACACACGCACTCGAACCAGCCGCATACGCACTCAATAATGCCGCTGCTGAGGACGACGATGAGTGGTGCGCGCTGCTGCCTGTCACTGCGTTGTAGTGCGCCGTCGATGGCAATAAAGGAAACGTCCGATTGCTGGCGCATGCAGCGTTGTATTTGGCATTTATTGACTTAAAAACGCAATCCACACCAACACTCCTCGCGTCACATTAGTATCGATGGCACATGTGGCGCAGCTGTCAGGCGCTCCGGGCGACCCACCAGCCGCACAGTCAGTCAGCCACTATTGTGTCCGCTCGCAGTGCCTTCTTGTGTGGTGTTGGTTTAATTTGCGAAAATATGAAAAATGTCAAATCGTTGACGTGAGTCGGGCTCGAGCCTCGAGGTTGCCGCAGCGGCAGCAGTGGCAATTGTCAGCAACATGACGCCGGAGCAGTGATTAGGGTTGCCGAAGTGCTGTTGTTGGCTTTTGCCTAAAGTTATTGTTTTTATTTTTTATTTTTTTGAGGCCCAGTGCGACCTCACATGTGCGTGTTCGACTGTGGGTGAGCTCAGCTTGTATTGCAGTATTTTGACGTTTCATTTGCATCGAGATATTTCAAAGTGGCGAGAAGATGCGCCTGGCAGCTTGTGTTGACATGTCCTGTGTGGAAGAAATGGTGGCTGACGCCTTATTCACAGAGCCATCTTTTTATCAATGTGACGGATTGACGTTCCCCGCACGGGGAACGTAATAAAAAACCCGCGCAAAAATCTTTAGTTTGCATTTAAGATGACTCGCGTCTCTTGCCAGCCATCGATCGTTGGGTGGTCGTTGACGCACATCAAAGAATTTCAGCAACTTTGCAGTTTTCGGCGCACTGCAGGAACGAAATGGCTGAGCAACCCACACAACTACATAGATGAACACACCCACTTGAAATTCCTCATGAAGCGAATTTCGTTATTGAATCAAATCAAGGCAACGAAATATATGGAAAGAAAAAGAGAACGTCATGAAACTTCAGATTTAAGGACGACGATTACTCGCTAAGAACAAAGACGACGGCGACCGCAAGCGCGAGACGAGCGCACGCCTGAAGTCGGCGAAGAAGTTGCCGCGGCAAGCGAGACGGCCGTGGTTGTTGCATCAGCCGCAATGAATCACAATCAGCGACCGACATGGCAAGGTGCCGCGCAACGTTGGCAACAGTGACGATAGCAATTGCAGTCGTCAGACAAGGGCCGCGACGTGCTGAAGAAGCCGCAACTGATGTCGGCTGTTAGTTGCGGCAGCGATAATAATTCATTGTCAAGGCAGATCGCGCAGCGCAAACGCAGACAGTGCAGCAGCGCAAAATGAAAAACCACTTCACGTGCAGCTGAAGTGGAGTAATGCCTGCAGGAAGGACGGCAAAAAGCTGCCAGCAGGAAGGCCGCAGAGCAGACAGCAGGAAACGGCAGTCGCAGCACAGCAACAACCCGCGCGACTGGCAGCTGCAATGCGCAATCGGCAATCGGTGCATGCTGCAACAAGAGCCGCGAAATTAATTTAATAAATTGTACTGAGCTGCGTGCGCGGGGCAGCTGCAGCGACGCACCTCAGCGGACTTTGTCGCTGTTCGCACTCGACTAGCGAATCAAGAACCGAAAGGAGGAAGGCTGGAATTTCGAAGCAACCGCCAAGCGTGGGCTTGGCTGCGACGCCCAGCGTTGCAGGTTTCTCGACGTGGGCGACGCCAATCCGGCTTAGGCGT
Organism: Melieria omissa; assembly: GCA_963971225.1. Lineage (NCBI taxonomy): Eukaryota > Metazoa > Arthropoda > Insecta > Diptera > Ulidiidae > Melieria > Melieria omissa. Next base: position 154,792,491 of record OZ020267.1, read on the forward strand.
TGTGCCTAAAACAACGGCGAAATCAACCGAAGAGCAGCAAAGCGAGATGTGAATTTCGTTGGCAAAAATGCGACATTGGTACCCAGTGGCGGATCCAGCGGCAAAGCATTTTATAAATATTGAAGAATTACTTTTTAAACCCCCCCCCCCGAAATATTTTTCTGAATCCGCGCCTGTTGGTACCTACGCTTGATTCGTTTATAACTGCGGCTGGATTTTCCAGCTGTATTGACTCTCTGCGACAACGTCGGAACGTGGCTTGCGTGACACTGCTTTCAACAATTGTTCGAGGAAATGCTCCACGATCGTACGATCAGCATTGAGAGCTCCCACGTGCATCGGTCCTCGCCGAATGCTCTGGGAGTTGCGAACATTTTGGCCGATTTGTATTATTTGGTTTACAAGTCCCTCGTCTCCTTCTGCACTAAGGAGGCTGCTATGTATTGCTGAGGAGGAGCTGAACACCGTTATACGGCAACAAAAAATGCACAAATAAAAGAAGCAAATGCAAAGAAGGAAACGTATTCGAGCCCATAGCATTTCGAGAAAACTTTAAGAAAATCTAACAAAACAAACTGAAGCATTTTCACTGCCTACAGCCACACGGCAACTCTTTGCAGGCTTCGACCCTGCCGAGCCGCGAAGAAACACTCGAACACAAAAGAGCAGCAAAAAACGCTTCCTGCAGAAAGTGTAAAACTGCCACATCACTTGCGAAAATTACCAAAAAATGTAAAACGCTTGCGGCTAGCGGCCACTTCCGCCGCTTCATTTACTCCTTTTTTCACCTACCCGCAGATCGCACCGTCAGCCGCGGCTCTTACCAATTTTTAATTAAAAAATCTCATTAAGTGGTTTTTGCCTTCAGCGTGCAACCGCAAAACGCCAAAGTCCAAGCACACAATGATCCACAAGATGCGCAGCGATGCCAAGCACTGCCTCGCACACACACACACACACACACTCTCTCACACAAACATATACATCAGTATTGTGGGGAAAGAGGGAGTCGTCGAAAAAATCAAAGAGGAATTGTTAATTCTGAGCTGAAAACGAGAGCCAGCTCGCACAGCATCGACTGCGATTTTGGTAAAGCAAAACACAGCTTGACGAACGAACGAACGAACGAACGGACCAAGCCGACGATCGCAAGCAGGAGCCCAGGAGCAGCAGCGGCAAAAACCGACAATAAAAACAATCAGAGCGACCGCAAACAGCAAAAACGCAAGCGAAAACTCATTAAAAATGTTCATTTGCCATTGCTGGCACATACATCAATGCAACAACTACAACACGGAGACCACAAATAAAATGCAGACTCACACCCTACGCTGGCGAACAGGTTGAGCGGGTCCCGCTGCGACACTGAGCGCCAGTGAGCGGGGCGACGAATGCGATGCGCAGTCCCGGACTGTCTTCATTACGGTGCTCGCATTTTGCCACAAAAAACCGCAAAGTCATCTCCGGTTTGCTGGTCGTGGAAGCCGAACGAAATGTTGCTGCCACAGTTGGCAAAAACAAAAACCGCACCGCAAGAGCTGAATCGAAACTGGCGACGGGACAAGCAGCGGGACAGAGCTTAGAGGCAGCCCAATAACGACGACAGCAACAACAACAATAACTAAGAACAGCAGAGACAAAAGACAGTCGCAACACACGCGAAGTGGCAAGAAATGCGATACATCGAACTTAATTTCCTGTCAAATCGCTTTAAATGTGCAGCCAAGTGGAATAGCGGCGACAGTGGGCGCAGGACACGCAGCAGCGTCGGTGAGAGGGTGAGGAAGTTGAGTTAGGGAATTGGTGCGATGGGCACGGGACGCGGAGCGCTACTTGTCCTTATTTATTTATTCGCCTGCACGCGCAGACAGAGGCGGCGGCGACATATTTTTGCATTTCTGCTGTTTTGGAAACAACTCCACGCATTATTATCGTTCTTGTTGTTGTGTAACTTCTTATGAAGAACTATGATTTAAAATATTTTTTGCTGAGGTCTGGAGTTCGAATTAGTTTGATGTGGAAGCCAAAAGAAAATTTGTGAAAAAATAAGATGTAATTAACCCTTTCGGGACGGAGTTTAATTTTGAAATCAAAAATACTCTCAGTAGAAATATTCTTATGCTATAAATGATGGGTTAAGAAAATTATATTGGATGCTCACAAATTCTGAAATCATCCTTTTATGCGGGAACACGGAAGACGAAAACATATTTTGCGTGGGTCGTAAGATTTGAATAATTCTCTTGAGTGGCATTAAAAACTTACTGGAACGTATTATCGCAGTAGTCCCGAAAGGGTTAATTATCAAGAATAGGAAAAGTCGTATTGAGGACCTAAGCGTGATAGTTGAACAGTTTTTTCCATCAAACAATTTAAAAACTACTATAAACTGCGGGTCTGAGGATATGCGTGATCCTTTGGCAGTGTGTCCTGTATCCTTCGGCTGCACAGTTGCGCATCAGAAAATCGGGCAGCAGCTGGATAATGGCCGGCAACAGCGAAAATGCAAGCAAACAATTAATTGTAACATGCCAACAAAAACAACAGCAACATATAAACGACGAACCGGTATTAATAACAAAAACAATCACACAAGCAACTGAGCAGCTCTGCAATGTTGCTGCTAGCCCTGCGGCAACAACGCATGTTGCTGCTGCCAGTGACGAGCTGCAGCAAGCAAGCTGCGCCCTGAAATGTGAAGAAGCAAAAGATGGGCGCGGGGCGCGGGGAGCCGGGTGCAGCACACACCGAACGCATGATTCAAAAATCGATTTTCATTCGTTTAAACTAAGAAATATAAGAAATTTAACTTATGGCATACATTTGCCCGCAGGCAAACACACACACACACACACAATGAGGTAAGCAAGCAAAAGTCGAGAGTGGAAGGTGAGTGCGGTCCAACAAAAAAGCACAATGATTACATTCCGCCACATTGACCGCTCCATGGAGCGGCAGCGAAGCGACAGCGGGCGTGGCTCAGCGCGCGGCATAAATCATGCATTTCGATTTCCTGCAGAAATTGCAACTCGCAATGCATGAAAGTTGTGCGCGCAACATAAAATTGCCAGTTGGCAGTTGCAAGTTATTTAAATGAAATGCATTGATTGCGCTTTGCTCGTTTCGCGCGCGCCACAAGTCGTTCAATTGGCTCGAAATGCGCGCGAAATAGAAGTCGGTGAATTCGCAGGATTGGAAATCGCACTACGCGAAAAAAGTGCCTGAAGGTTACTCGTGACATATTTGGCCGTTGTATTTATGTTCTTTTTAGCCTAAAGCTTAAGCCGAATTTAATGAAAAAATGATTAAGAAGAAGAATTATCTTCGAGAGGAACTCTTAGCGGATTACTGTGGCAAGCTTCATAATTGAATACCTATTGGCCATAATAATTGTCCTTGTAAATTGCTGCAGGCTCACACCGGTTGCCGTGTCTGTCAACTAAGTAAAAAGCCAGTCAACAAAAAGCGACAAGTCATTTGATTGAATTTCGCTTTTTTCATTGACAGCCCGAAGGACTGAAGGACACTGAGAAGAGCAGTGAGTACAAGGTACAAGGAAGATGTGGCTAATTGACTGGCAGCTGTCGAGTTGCTTCGGACGACATTGCCCGGCACCGCCACTGCGGATTTCTTCGGCATGCACGGAAATATGCGACAATGCCAACACGTGTAAAACAACAACAACTACAGGGTTTTCCAACAAGAGGTGTTATTTTGGTATTCAAAGAAAAATGTAATTTTTTGAGATAAATGATCGAATGTTTATTTCATAATAAAGAGGAAGGTAAGCCGTTAATAATGAAAAACAACATCAGCCAAATGGCCACCACGACCACGCTTACAGGACTACATCCTTTTCATGAAATTTTCCATAACCAAATCGCAAAGTGGCTGCCCTATGTCCTCGATAGCCTCACGAATTCTATCTTTGAGGTCTTGAATCGACGCTGGGCTGTTGGCTTACACCTTATCTTTCACGTGGCCCCAAAGGCAGAAGTCGCAAGGTGTTAAATCACAAGATCTCGGGACCAATTGTGATCACCTCTTCCAGAGATAACACGGTCCGGAAACTTTTCCCGTAAAAGAGCAATGGTTTCGTTGCTTGTGTGGCACGTAGCGCTGTCTTGTTGAAAGTAAACGTTGTCCAGATCAATACCATCCAACTCCGACCATAAAAAATCATTAATCATCTCTCGCCAGCGCAATCCATTCACCGTAACTGTTGATCCAACCTCATTTTCGAAAAAGTAAGGTCCAATGACCCCGCCGGACCATAACCGCACCAAACAGTCACACGTTGAGGATGGAGAGGCTTCTCAACAATAACTCTTGGGTTTTTCGAGCCCCAGATGCGACAATTTTGCTTGTTGACGTAGCCACCGAGGTGGAAATGGGCCTCATCAGTCAAGATGATTTTTCGATGGAATTCCGGATCATTTTCATGCATTTCAAGGACCCAATCAGCAAAGACACGACGTTGTTGATGATCGGTTGGCTTGAGTTCTTGTGTTAACTGAACTTTATAAGCCTTAAGACCCAAGTCTTTATGCAAAATACGGTGTAATGATGGTTTTGGAATGCTCAAATCCAAAGAACGACGAGGAATCGATAAATCGGGGTTTCTTCAACAGTTTCGGCAGCAATATTCTCAGTTGTGCTTGAGCGACGTGCAAGTGTTTTATTCTTCACATCACTAACTTGTCCCAACAGCTCGAATTTTTCCACCAATTTCTGTATTGCGGTCCGACCCTGCGGTGGAAAACCCTGTATAACCACAACAATAGCATCAATGAGTAGAATGAAGTGGATAGAGAGCAGCGAACGATGGACTCGCGCACGAAAAAAAGCCGTTGCATCCCAATTACACTGTGAAAAACACTCAGCAATTGGGTTGGCAAATGATTTCAGTCGAAAACCCACTGCGATAACTCAGTGAGAGAGGCGGAATGGCCTTAAACGAAATGAAGTCCTGTCAAACACCACATTTGACACACTTTCATACCGGCACCGATTTGTCCAAGTGCACAAATTTGCGAGCCGCTTTCGAATTTGCTCGGCTTGTGATATCAGTTTAAACGCTGACAGTTTCAATTAAACGCGCAGCCATTTAACTGCCAGCTGACATAATGGACCTGTGTGCAGCACGGGGCACAACAGTCGCCACACCATATGCGACATCTGCAGCGATTCCTGCAGCGAAGCAGTTGAAGACGCCGAGCACATAATTTTCAACTGTGCCAGATACAACAGCCAACGACGACGCCTAGCGAGTAGGATCGGCGGCACGCCCACACCGCACTCACTAGTCGAAAAAATGATTGAGTCCAGATCCGGCTGGGACGCAGTAGCGCTCTACGCGGCGGAAGTGATGGTAAAGCAGCGCGAGACTGAAAGGAGTAGACGCGCAAACGAACGTCGCATAGTAGAAGAGCCAGGATAAGGCGACGTCTCCCCCTGTGAAGAGATGCCGGAAGGCGGTTCCGCAGGGGGTGGATAGCGGGGGGTGGTTTTTAGTCGGTAGAAATCCGGCATGCCGTCGAACTGGAGTTCCGGTATCTTCCGAAGATTTTCCACCTCCGTCAGAAAACAAAAAAAAAAAAAAAAAAAACCATATGCGACATGGCTGGAAGGACTCGGGCGGGCGAGCGGCGCAGTCGGGCGCTCATTCACGTAATTATTTTTGAACTCATTACGATGTCATAATTTCTCGTGACACAATAAATTTTGGTTTGTTGCCAACAGAAACAACGGCAGCAGCGAGGAGCGCACACCGGGGCCCACATGTCGCCGGCGCAAACACAAACTCACACGCACGCACGCAGCTGCAGACACTCGAGGACGTGCCGCACATGCTGGCGACTTGGTTTTGGTTGTTGCCGATGTTTTTGTTGCTCCGTGTAAAAGCAACACTTTGCTTCCTGCTGTCGGCGCTTATGTTATTTTCGGTATTCATATGTAGTAGCAGCGCTGAGGTTGTTGTTGTTGTTGCTGTTGGCCACTGCAAATTAAATTTGCGCAGCTTAACCGCTGCTGTTGCCACTTTGTTGGCTTAACCTTGCGTCGTGTGTGCGTAGAGTGTGTGTGTTTGTGCTGCTTAAGAAATTACGCGTCATTGCTTACACAAACGCACGCGCGCGCACATGCCGCACGCACTTGCATGCCGGCGCCAACTTGCAGCCCTGTGCAGCCGTAAACTTGCGTTTAATGTGCAAAAATTTATAAATGCGAGCGACATGTTTTAAAGCAAAAACCAGAGCAGAAAAACACGACCAGCCGCGTGCCGAGCCAAGCCGACCCAAGCGAGCGCCCAAAAACAACAATAATAATAACAACAATAATAAAAGCAATTGCGAGAACGGCGGCAACAAAACGCCAGCAAACTCAGTGGCAGCGGAAAGATTTTCCGGGTGTTCAGCTGCTACTGAAGTAAAAATTCCACCATCCCTAACAACCCCGGCATCTTTGCACTTCGTCACCGTCCGCTCCGCTCCGCGTCCGCCTCACAAACATTTCAATCCTCAGTCGCAGCGCAAAAAATGGACCAAGCGAAATTTTTAAAGATTTTTACGATTTTACTTTCCTGCGCAGCGCTGCGCTTTCCTTTTTCCGCCGCTACGTTTTGCTCATATATCGCGCCAACAAATGGCACACGGTACGTGATCAAAATTTGTTCAACATTTTTATGCGCTCGCCCCGCAACGGACACGTTTGCCGCCCTCGTTCGCCGCCATCTGTGCTGGCGACGTCTGCTGCTGCTGCTGTTGCTGTTGCCGCTTTCTTAGCCAGTTAGCTGGCAACATTAACACGCCAGCACACACACACACACGCACACGCACACTCCCATACGGACACATGCACGCGTGCTCGTACCAATCAAACTTTGCACATTAAGTAAAAAAATGGAAGGCAGCAAGTATTGCAACAAGGGCGCTAACGACCGGCGGCTGGACACGGCGAACGCCGAGGAAGGGAAACGAACGAGAAATACATTTGAGAATATGTGAGGATAAAAAAGGATATTAGTGGCGTGCTTGAAGCGAAAGGAGGCGCAGCGGATAACAGCAACATTGACCATGAGTGCCTAAGCGGCCACTCACGCGGCCGACCGTTCAGTCCCGGCGCCCCGCCAAACGGCTGCACGAAGTGTCGACTTGAGCTGAGCACAGTTGGTCACTTTCGGCCAGCGAGTGTGGCATGCAACGTGGTATGGTGTGTGCTGTGGCACCGTGGGGCCTGCGCCAGTGTGGGTGTGAGCGCACATAATTCACACCAACTGCCGTTCGAGCTATTTTCCCGCAGTGGCATTGTTCGGAGCGACTGTCGGGAGGGATCCAGTCGGCTTCGAAACCATGAGAACAGAATCAATGTAGGTATTTCAGATTGAAAACACGATTTTGAATGTTTTTTTTAATCTCTGTTTATTGTTTCTTTAATTTCTTAGACATTACACATTTTCAGCAAATCTTTATGGAAATTTACTTTTACTTTAAAATGTCGAATCCAAGTTTAAAAACTTCAGTTTCAGCCCCTCTCCGCGAGAGTTTCTGATGCATTGCTGCTGCTCTGCTTGCCCCATCATGACCTCGTTTGCCCGCAGCGCTATTTCAAAGCCGCGTCTGGTCCCCCAAGTTTTCGTGTCATTATCATCAACGTGCTCCATTGCTTTTTAGCACCCGACGACACCGCTCCCCCACTGCTTCGCCTAACTGCTTCATTCGCTGCTGCGCCATAACAGCTGCCAGCGCCCTTCGTCGTCCACATTCACGCTCCTCCGCACATCGTTCGTACTTTTTATAATGTCATTTCTCGCAGGATTTGCTGTCAATATTTTTCGATTTTCCTCTCCTCCGTGCTGTCCTTCGGGCACCAGCAGGCCACATTGTATTCCCTTTTCGGGGACATCGCCCCAACCGGTCACCCCGCGCCATCCACTACAACTGCCACTTTTTGCGATCGCCGACCACATCCATACTCACACGCATCGCACATTTGGGTGTAAAATAAAAAATCACATAAAAATTTGTTGCAAAAAGGATTATGTTACCATTTGTTGGCTTCTTCCTCTACTCGATGGCATTGCGCTGGTCGCGCGCGTGGCGCTTTTCTTGCGAGTATCATAATCTATTCCATCTGACTGACGTTTTATTAGTGCGCACGAAGCGAGGAGCGGCAGCAGCACTGCGTCATTTGATACTTGAGGGGCATTCGCAGCATGGGCGGAGAGTAATGCGCGGCGAGAGAGGAGAAATCGAACCATAAGACGCGAACCAGGATTTTTCTGTGACGATTCCTGTAAGATCCGAATTAATGCAAACCTGTGTAAGTAATCGAAGTTCGAACCGTCAAACAAACACAACCAAATAATTAGAAATTATCCGCTTTCGATGACTCTGCTTTCTGAACGAATCCCTCGCACTTTGGTCTACGCCGTTTGACCACTCGGAGCCCGTATTTACCAAAGGTCGTTTGGGCGGCCACGCTCCGCCACAGCAAAGCGAAAATAATTAGAGCGACGGGAACAGTTTGCCCGACGCAGCCAACCAAAAATTCACCCATCCTCCGATCCTTTCTCCAGTCTGCCGTAAAATATATAAATTGAAAGCAGTGGCGATGCGAGAACGGGGCGGTGGCAGTCGGTGCTCGGCGATGAAGCACCGAACGCTCAATGAGTGTTGCATCATTAGCGCGGCCAGAGCTGCAACAGCACAGACGCGACTTCCGGTCGCCTGGCAATGCGCCAGCCGAGCTGTGCCGCTGCGCGATGATAATTGGAAACTCTTGCAACAGCGGCAGCCGCATGCGAAATCCCTGTTGCTGCAACGCTGCACGTGTCCCGGCTCGCATGCGAAATTCCCGGCGCATACGTTATTGCTGCCGTCGGTGGAGCTTCCGCGGCATTTTTGTTGCACTTCATTTGCCGCAACAGCAGCCGAGCAGCTTACTTGCGTGCGTGTGTGCGGCCACGCACAGGCCGCTTCCTCTATGTTGTTATTGTTGCTGCTGTTGCAGTTATCACTATTAATTGCAGTGATTTTCGGCAGTGAGCCTACAGCGCATTTGTATGTGTCTGTGCGAGTAAATTTGACCGCGCACACACGGGCACGGACGATGTAGGGTGACCAGACATGCTGGTCCGTGAGACAAACCAGTTGGAGGCTTCATTTCCACCAAAACGAGAACGAATAATTTTCACCTGGTCACCTTAACAGTGTTGGTGCGCAAACAGCTGTGTGAGATGGCTCCGGTTGAATGTAGTGTCCGCGCCAGTTTCGCTTCCGCCAAATTTTTAAGCTGATTTTGAGTTTATGCGCCACTAATGTCAGTTCGTGGGCAAATTATTTTTCCGATGATTCATTGCCGACCAGCAACTAATGCAGTCCGCCCCCCGAATAAACAAACGTTTGCTGCTAATTTGCTGTGGTTTTCGGGCGCTAAAAGCAATTTGTGATTGGCCGGTGCCGGTGCAGGCAAATTTGGTGTATCGTACACTCGCCTAAATGTATGCTAGCAGATTTAAAGCGAACATCCCAAATAGGTAACTTAAAATTAAATTCGATTTCTCAAGTTGAGTATGACATTTGTAGTTACGCCTAAAAACATGCCAGGAAATTATGTCGCAATGGCTCCAAGCCGGGTTTCCCAGTCGAAACTATTTATGGCGGATGTTTTGAAGTCACACAAACCCGCTGACATTGGCAGAGTGAATGGCAGAGTGAGTGCTCTGATCAAAAGCAAACTACTGTTGGCGAAAATAAACACCAAATAAAACACAAACAAAATTGTGCTGCTGTTAGCAGAAACATCACCAAAGGTCAGCTGCTAGTTGCGGTCATCAGTAATTGCCGCCGACCTTCTTGTTCGCTCGCACAGCCGTCGAACAGCACCCGGTCCAGAGGAATTTAATTTTTCTAAAAGTGTTCAATAAATACGGCAGTATTCCTGCTGCTGCCGTTGGTGGCTGCAGTTGACAGCGCAAGTTGTGTGTGTCCCTTTTCCATCAAGTGAGAAAATGCGTACAGAGACCACGGGGCTTCGGTTCAGCTGGGCACGAGCGGTTTTTTGCACACAGCGTCCATTCAGTGAGTGGACGCAACATAGGTTTGTCAAAGTTTTCTCCTTATTAGTTGGATATTTCTATTTCTGAGAAGCGTTTTTTTTCATACATTTGCAAAAAAGACCAGCGGCAACTACTCTGCACTCCACGATTTTGTTGGTATGACTTATGTATGTATGTGTGTCACAAACACCCTCGTGCACCGTTATGGTCATTTTCTTGGAATATCACACGCGCTGGCAAAACTAGCGCCAAAAACTAAATTTGAATTCGCAAAACTCAAACTGACCGCAAAAGCACACAGCAAAGCAGCAACAACACCACACAAGCAAACCCATCAACTGTCGACGCAACTGGCCACAATAAACATGCAAATAATCAGCAGCTAATTTAAATGAGATACGCGCAAACAACGCACCGCACGTCACCGGCCCCGGGAAGTGCTGAGCGACCCAATTATTTCGATGGTAGATGTCGAGCAAATGTCGGAAATCGCTGAGCGGCAGCAACTTTCGCAAGCAAAATAACCCAAAACTTTAATTTTAATTAAATAAATATTAAACGTTGAATGAATGGTGTTGTTGTTGTTGTTGTTGTCTAAACTTAAACCAGAGCAACCATATTTGTAGAAATAAAAATAAACATTGTGCCGGAACAAGCAAAAGCACCGAGCAGCACCAAACGCAAATGGCACAGCAGGTACTGCATACTTTTAGGCTGCAAACCGAATAAGGTTGCTGGGTCAATTCAAAACAACAACGCAAGCACACATACACACACATCCACTCTCCTGCTCGCACAGAGGAAAACACGCAAATGTTAAGCACCATGCAAACAGCAAAAACAACAACCACAACAAAACTAAAATACATAAATACTAAAAAAAATACATAAGTAGCCAAATAAACAAAAATGAAATAAAATAAAATGAAACAGAACAACTACAAAAAAAGCGAAACGGGTTCACATTTCAGTGCGCAAAACAGCGAACGGCAACTGTTGTTGTTACTGTTGAGCCTGCAGGGAGTTTTTAAAAATAAAGTTCAAGCAAAAAATATGAGAAAAATTACAAAAATCTACGCAAAAAGGGGAACACGAACAGAAATGCATGAGGAGAAAAGGAAAAAGTGAAAAGAAAATTAAGCGCAAAATGCAAAGTGGTCGCTGGAAGGCAAGTTCAAGTGTTGGTGGGCAGGAAGTGTTGGGCGGCGGCAGTGGGGTGGAATGAGCTTGCTTGCTTCTCGTGCGTGTCTCACTGTGTGGAAGTGCTAAACAACGCGCAACAACAACAAAACAGTTTGAATAAAAATAACTAACAGCAGCAACAACGGCGGCGAGCGTTTTCTATTCGTGTGCGAAAATACCGAAGTAACAACGAATATTTTTTATGTCGGTGACGTCGGCACTGGTTGGAATTTCGCTTGACCCGAGTTAAGGATTCGCACTACTCGAATCTAGTTCCTTGATTCAGGCGATAATCACTTTGGTTTGAATGCGGTTGCCGAACTCGACCACATCAGAGCGCCGCAGTTCCTGAGAACTCAGGGAGTGTGCTGTGCTCGCGGCCAACGAAATAAATTTGTGCAAGCACAGGATGGCGAGTGGCTGTGCTAATTGCCGACGTATTTTATATGTTCAACTGGCTGCCTGCTTGGCCTTAATTCTCGGCGCTTAACAGTCAGCGCCAACAGGGATGATGCCAACAACGGCAGCCAACACACCGGTAAGGGTAAATATCTAAGCTTCGTGGCAGCAAGTGTTTTGCTCGAACTGAAAATTGCTTAATTTTTTAGTGCCAGTCCCATGTGCGCGATGTGGCTTAAAGTGAAAAGCACATTCGAAAAGTTCGCGGCGGCAAGTCCGGAAGTCCTTGGATGAGTCAGTTGAGCCAAGTTGCATGCCACAGCAACAGCAGCTTGTGCACTTCTGTCGCGAAAAGCGACCAGATAATGCGTGGCGTGCGTAGAGCACTTTATGTGTGCTTTCTAACGCCTGTTGCGAACGGTGCCAAGGCTAAGAAACCTGTCGCTGATGCAGCTGGGGGTCACTCTCGCTGTGGCGCTTTGTTATTCCACATGGTGCGCGGTGCACGTAATAATAGCCAAGGAAAACAAGCAGCAACAACTACGAAAATGGGTGCAACAATTGTCAGTGTTGTGGCCTATGACGACGCACGTTGGGAAAAAACAGGCAAAAACGCTCGCATTGGAGGAAGTCCAAAAGTTGCGAATCTGAATTTTTTACTTTTTTAATTTTTACTTGTCGTAATATAGATAGACTAGCGAGACAGCAAATCAACTTTTCAAGTCTCTTCATCCCATGACCTGGACTTTACGGCCTTTCCAAGTTTAACGTTTTATTATATTATTTTCACTTCTAGAAAATTATCGTTAACAAGGCTGTCTTCAGATGCCCGTAGAATCTATATTTTTTAATGAAATCGCATAATTTTTCACATGTGGGGTTATGATATTTAAGCAGTTAATATATCCAAAAATTGTACTTAAAAAATGTTTATTTTGACAAAAAATAATGTCTAACCTTTTCCAAATTTTTGGATAAAAATTAGAAAAATCGGGATTTTCTCTGAACTGTAACTTTTGAGATTACACAGCATTCCACAAAATACGTATACACTTATTAAGTGGGACATTTAGCTAAATGATGGTACCAAACTCATCTGCGGAGTCCTGCGACTAATGAATGCGAGCAATTTCTGCATGCCAACCCAAGCACTTTTTATACTCAGTTCTGGTGGGCAACGATATATTTTTAATTGCTGAGCAAAACTATAACGTATAAAGAACAGCAAGGCTTGTGTTGAAAGGAATAAATATGTATTTAAATGTATAATATTGAGATATGTACATATATATGGCATTGATTTATCTATGTCCGTCTGTTAATATGTCTTCCAATTTGTCTGTCTGATGGAAGGTATTCACAATTGCTTTCGAAAAAGTTGAGACACGAACCTGAAATTTCGTACAAACACTTTGGAAATCATGAGAACAACATATTGCCTAAAATGGACGTGGTTTGCCCGTTTTTGAACAGGGTTGCCATATAAAGATATTTTTCAAAATATGAACTTTTAAATATTTACCGTCCGTTTAGGGATATTTTTGTCTGGAAATAGGTGTGACATGCCTCTTTAACCCCTTGAGATACATAATAAGTCATTAGTTTAACTTTTAGTGAGGAAAGTTATACTTGTGAGTTAACTTTTCCGTGCTTTATAAAAGTAAATGAATAGTTTCGATTTTTTTAAGAAAGAGTTTGCCTACTTTTATAAAAGTGGGCTAAGTGCCTCTAAAGAATATTTTAATGCATGACAGCAAAATTTTAGCTTATTTTAATATTGTTAAAAATAAAGTCTGTATGGAGAGTAGGCGTGGCCGGGGGCGAATAGTTTTCGTTTTTGGAATAAATCTTCTTCTACTTATGAGAAATCGTTATGCGAAAATTCAATCCTTTATGTTTTTTATTTCCGAAGTTATTAAATCTTTTGTTATACACTCGGAAAACATAAACGGTGCTGCGAAAAAGTGCTCAAATTAAAAACCCTTAAACACGTGTAACTTTATTTTTGATCTTCTACGAGAATCAGTTATCAAAATATTGACTTATTTTTTTGGCTTCTGATTGTGCATATTTCTAAAACTTCCGACTGTAGGGTACCAGCTCCTGGTAGGGAAATAAAAAAACCATACCATACAATTCTCTGAAGAATTTTTAAGATAATAACGAAATTTCAGTTTTCTAGTGCAAAACCTATCGATTCTAAAGCTCAAAACAGGCCATGCGAGCGTTTTTGCCTGTTTTTTTCCAACGTGCGCCGTTCTTCGAGGTGCGGTTAACAAGTACGGCCGGTTGCATGCAACTGCGCGCATGTACAATCCATAAGTATGTAAGCGACAGCAGCAATGGCGGTATGGTTGTAATTAAAGTGCGAGAAACTGAATAAAGATGAAAGACTGTAGCAGGAAAGTAGCATAAAATATGCCGTCAACGAGTAAAGGAAGCCGACAAAAGTGCGATAGACAAAAGTTATGTTGTGTTACACATCTTTTCAATTCAATCTAGCAATGAAAAGTTAGATAATAGAGCAAAGATCAAACAACAACGCAGCAACGGACTTGGTCCTCGTAATAAACCGCCGCCAAAGAAAGCACAAAACGTCGCCACACACTGAATCCTACTTCAAAGCAGGCAGCAGAGAATCAGGTCAAAAGGTATCGCCGAGCAACAAAGCACCGACTGCCACAGCCAGTGTGTGCCAGTGTCGCCGCTGCGCGCTTCCTCACAGACGCAAAGCTATCCTGGCAATCGCAAAAACTGAACTATGCAAAGTTGCCGACGCGGCCGGCAGTGTTGCTGAATGCTGAGCAAACAAGAAAAACCGCAAATGGCCACGAGGAAAGTGGATCAAAACGAGCGGGGGGTGAACGTGAAGGCTGAAGCTGAGGTGAAATGCGACAAAAGGTGAGTGAGTTGCGTTGTGCCTGGGTGAGCGGCTGCTGGTGTGGGTGCGGATGGCACTATTTGCAAATCGTGTTTTAAGTGTTTGCAGCGGCAACTGTGGGTCACGCACGCGCCCACACATTCGCACTCACACACACACACACAAATAACCAGCAGCAAAGCAAGTGTAGTCGGCAGTAGGCAGACAACAAATTGAAGCACCGACGCGCTGACATGATACAAACGGCAGCCGATGCGCCGGTGTGACAGTGAGACGGTGAGTCGGTGAGTAAGCAGCGGAGCGGCTGGAGATGATGACGATTTGGTACGTGATGAGCCCGTCTGATGCGCGCGTTAACTCAAGAAGCAGTGGCCACTAGCTGTCACTCGTAGCTCCGCAACACATGGAACAACTGCGCCGAAGACACACGCGTCGACGGGCAAAATCCAACCAGCCAACAGAACCGGCTGTAAAGCAACAAAAACCAGGCCACAAATTAGCAGCCGGCAAAGGGGCTGCAAGGTGCGTCCGAATGGCGAAGGTGGTCGTTGGCGTTCTGGCAGTTTCAGCTGAAATGATGAACGAAAACGAAATTTAAGTAGTGTTGAATTAGGCAGCAATTTTCGGCAAATGTTTGGCGGTCGGCAGCGGCGGGAGGGGAGGGAAGGTCGTGTTGCTTGTGCCACAGTGTGTTGATGGGATTAAGTCGGCCGCTTTGCCCAATTTGCCTAAATGTTGCCAACACTGCTAGTAGACAAGGTGCCCATGTGATTTGTTTTTGGCCGAGACCGAATACACAACTATGCAAGAACGCTGCAGGATCCTGTATGTGACCCGCCTTGTGGGTTTTCCGCTTCGACTTTGCTTGCATGGTCACCCGAAGGATACCGCAAATATGTTGCTTGGGTCATTTGCTGCCTGTCAGCCACCGACACACATTGACAGTTTAAGCTTAAAAATCCAATTAATGTTTGATTTGCAACTGCAGACACACATATCGTTTCCATTCCGAGATCAGAGCTCGCACAGCTGTGCGCCTGTGTTTATATAAATTTGACTTTTAAATTCCGGCGCAGCGCACATTCCGGCACTGGCTTTGCACTAAACTCACTGCCACCGTGTCCTACGCCCGCGCCCGCGCTGCGGAGGCGCCCGGACACTGCTGGTCCCTGCATATTTATTTCCACCACAGAAGACAATTGGATTTGTGCGGTTTCTAATCCAATTTATTTCGTCTTAACTGCGGTGTACAACGCAGAGCTTCCTCCCAAAACATTCCATTTCCCTGTTGCCATTCTATTCTCTACGCTGCCTCGTTCGGCACGCGCGGCCAATAGTCGGGGTGGAGCGCAGGACACAACGGTTGACGTTTTGTTTAATTTCTTGGTTACGGCGGTTGAGTGGAGCACGCCTGTTTGCTGTGCTGTTGGTTCGTAATTGTTGTTGTTGTTATTGTTGCTGTGTGGTAATTAACATTACATGCAATTACTAGGAATGGCCTCGGCTCGGGCAGCACACGAAATGAGGCGGGAAATAAGGAGTTGAGGCGTCAGTCTGGCAATGCGAGCAAATCCATCGCCTCGACAAGCAATAATGCAGCTAGCGGAATATTTGAATTCAACTGCGGGGGCACAAATATCCATTCTAATTGCCGTGAGAAAGGAAGGAGTAGCGTACGGGCGACGGTGGTGAGAGGAAGAGTGAGTCAACAGTCAATCGGCACGAGGCACTCGCTGACGCCCACATGTGACATGTAAGTGGGTAGTGGTGCATTCCGCTGGGCGCCGTAAAACGGATTTATAAACACGAACGCCACACCAGCTCACGCCTTTGTTTTAGAAGAGCTGCTCAACGTCCGAGTGCCGGACGAGAGTCGGACGGTGGTGGCACAACAATGGCCAACGGTAAATGGCTCGCTCGGCGCCTGGCAGGTGTTGCGTGTTTAACACGCAGCTGGCCAACGGCAGACACAATGACGGACCGCTGAATGCAATAATAACGCTTTGAGAAATGGAGCGCGCCAGAGCCTCGCCGACCACGTGCGGTCTCCACTCACGCCTCGCTCATTCGCTTAGCAAGCAAAGCACGATTTATTTAACTCTAACAACAACAACGAGGCAAGAGTGGTAACTGGCAACACTGTATGAACCTGAACCAAAAAGTGGGTCACAACCGGTTTGAAGGCGACTCGCAGATATAGGGATAACGAAAAGCAGGGCGGCAAAAGCCAATCGAAAAGGACTTCGGAAAGGGATTCGTAGTTCTTAAGCAAACACTCGACTCGGCTGTCCACGGTTATGAGGTTCAATTTCTAACCGCCACCTTTTCCTGGGACATGTTCCGCGCTTTTGTGAAGTGAGTAAACACATAGCGGCCGCGTGTATTTTGCCACACTTCACAATTATAACAAACAATGACAACATTTTGACACGTTGTCATCACAACAGTTTCCGTTTCGCTTTACACCAATGTCAGAACACATGAAAATTCCGTTTACAGTTTTGCTGTCAATGTCAGCTGACAGCTGCACTGACACTAGCCAAAGCAAAAACACCTACAATGCAAACCAACACACACACACACCCACCCACGCACAGAATCACTGGCAGGACGGGGAAGGACGAAAGGGACAATGATGGCAAGGGGGTGAGACAGCGAGTAAGAGTAACAGGAACGGTGACAGAGATAGAGGGGAAGGCGGAGAAGTGCGCTTAGATACACAATGTGTCAGACAATGACAGTTCGGCGCAACGTGCCGCTGTAAACGGCGCTGTCAACTGCGAGCGACTGTGGGTTCAAAGGTTGGTGACTCGGTCGGTTAGTTGGCTGGTGGCGGGCTGGTTGGTTTGTCAGTGGGTGTGTTTGTGTGTTGGCACAACACCGCATTAAGCAATGTATTACAGCAACCATTGCAGCAATGACAATGCAATCGAGCAACGAGGCATTGGGTGCTGAGGCGCACTGCGGCCGGATTGAACGCAGTGAGACAAGTCACGCTGGCGCTGTAAGATTGCAACAATTAAATTTATATGCAGGGCGACACACACTGACTGCAACTTGAATCTCACACAGCCACATGCGCGTTGGTAAATGTTAACTCATGTGCATTGGTAGTTGTGAGCAGAGAACTCACACCCAGGCACACATACGTATATACAGGGGCGGATTCAGAAAAATATTTCGAAGGGGCTTCAAAAAGAAATTCTTCAATATTCATAAAGTGCCAAAAATGCCTTTTAATTTGTATGTAGTTTTAAAGTCGGGGGGTGCCAACCTCCGAAACCCCCCCTTACTCCGCCACTGCATGCATATATGTATATGTTCGCATTCAGGAGCTGGAGCATCTGTTTATTTGTTTGCGTGTATGTGGCACACAAACAACCAGCCAGCAAGGACACATTTACCTGTGTCTAAGGACACAGCAACTGGCTGCGACGCCTGCTGACTGACTGCCTGACTGCTGACTGCCCACAAGCGCACATATAAATTATGGTAAATAGAGACAGCAACAAGGATAACAACAGAAGCGACAGCGGTAAATGTGACAGACATTGTAATTGTGCTAAAAAGGATAACACTTTCTCTTATCTTGCCGAAGGTGGCCGAAGTCTTGCAGCTTGACACTTCTCACAGCAGCGATTACAGCTGCGTCTTGTTGCTGGCAGTGGCAGTGTTTGTAAGTTGCACTTATTTGCCGCTGGTAATTGTTGCTGTTGCAACATTTCCTGATGTAATTTCCAAAGATGAAAACAAAAGATTGTGGTTTATTCCAAATGTAAAATCAAACCAAACAAATTGAATCGACTGAACAACAGCCCCACGTGTCGTGTGCAATTGTTCAGCGGCTTCGACCTGCTTTCGGTCTCGTTCATTCATACGCACTGAAAGGACATTAACGGCAGCGGCAAGGACGTGTGTCCAAACAAGCGACAGCAACATTT